>JAOXYJ010256797.1:0-10038 GCA_028566555.1 Lithophaga nigra | reverse complement strand
ATTTAGATTTTCTTCGTTTTAAATTTATATTTGGAGTTGCACCAAAATTTATTCCAAACAATACACGTAAACTTACTTGTCCTAATTTTTGAACTCCCATCATCATGTCTTTATGAATTAACTGAAATACAAAAGCGTGCCCAAGTAGTTTAGGATTTTCTCTGTTGATTTCAAAGACACATGGATGATTCCAAACCGGATCCTGTGTATTCTGTCTAACTTTGGTTTTGTGTTTATCGGTCCTAACTCCATTGACATACATCTCCACTTTGACATAAGGATCTGTCAAACAGAACATATCAGAACTGTGAAAAGTTGACACTGTTATGAGGAAAAATGTTTCAATACAAAATTATGGATACCAATGATAATCACAAGGGTATTTCATTCAATAGTACAGATATGCAACCATGCACCATTATATATAAATGGGTTATGGTTGTGAAAATAATGGATTCTTGAATAGAAATAGTATACTCTGGAGGAAATTATCTGTTCAGTATTTCCCATCGTGTTACCTATAATGTGTGATTGAGCTCTCTACTGTTTATTTATTTATTTGTGTGACATAATTTTACTGCAAATGATTCATGCTCATATATATTGAACATTATTACACAGAATATCATGTTGGGAATATTTCATCCCATTAAAGATAGGATTTCTTAGACATCCACTGAGAAACTGTCTGCAAATGCAACCGACAAAGAAATTAACAGAGAATAATTCATACCGTCCAGCTACTGCTATAGATTTCATCAATACTTTTTACGGCAAAATTCCAACAATTTTCAAGCGGCAGCTAACGAAATCGACACATCAGATGTCTGAACAGCAAAAGGAACATGAAAACAATGGCCATAACGCAATCTAGATATTATAAGTGGTGGAGGTTTGGTCTGGACCCTTTTCAAACAGTATGCCAAACCTGTTGTTTAGTGAATATTCAGCAAATCTACTACGCTTTATATTCTGATCTAAAAATCTCATACATTATCAAATATTTAGACTTACAACATACCACCAAATATTTCTTGTAGATTTCTTTGTAAAATAAAGTTGCATTATCTAGCCATATTTAAAAATCAATAAACTGTAAAATCTTCCACGTACAAGACAGATCACCTTCGAAAATGTTGGCATTTTTTGGTCACATGTTTTGTGCAAATCCTTCATAAAGAATAGAGTGGTTCCAAATCGATTAGAGATATAAATCAACAAAATGGCGGACGAGGACTACGCATTGTAAATTAAAGGTATAAATCAGAACTATTCGGTCCTACATTATAAAAGGATAATTACACTAACACTGAGCAGTAACTGTACTTTTTAATGTAAGTGCTTAAGTGAATATTATGACTGCTATAAATACTTTATGTGAACGTATTCTTGCTACAGTTTTACTACTTACTGATAGCACCTAGTAAAGAAACTCTTGGTAAGTTTCTGGCCTCTAAGACATTAAATACAATTTTACCAGCTACAGGTTGATAACAACCAGATATTCTAATATCTCCTTGATGAAGCTGTAAATATATAATCAAACGTAAAATGTAGATCTATAATCCAAATGTAAAATGTAAATATATAAACCAAATGTAAAATGTATATATCTAATCCAACTGCAGAATATAACGTAATTTGTTATGTAGAATGTACGGACAGTTGTTTACAGATTTACGGATATAACTGAAATTGCAATAGGGATAGTTCTTTTAGGCGAACAATTCTGTGATCCCATTATATTTTATCATTTGATTTAGTTTTCATGGGCAAGCGTTAATTTTCCGACGCAAAAAAAAAAAAATTCTACTGAGCGGTGTCAACTGCATGTTTACAGAAATGCAAATCTGGGAATTCTGTGTTCGAATCACAGGTTATGAGAATTATTGTGTCCAGCTATATCAACAGAAAAACCCAATACTCACTCTATATACTGTTTCAGGCATTATTGTTAAATCAGCTAGTCCGTTTTCCAAGTCACATATGTTTTTAAGAAGAATGGATGACATTCCAATGAGATGACGACGTGTCACGTTATGAGAAGAATAAATTTGAAATTCAATGGCGGCTTTATCGTCCATTTCACTTGGCACTAAATCTGTTATTGTAAATTTTTCTAGAAAGACTGGTGTCTGAAAAAAAAAGATAAAGTTATTTAAATGAAGACAACACACGAGTGTGGAAAATAAAGACAGACCGTTCTGTGAAGTTTAATGCTTAACCTTTTCGTGATACCTATGGTACTTATTATGGGAATTGATATAATATTACGCTTCCCGGGAAAATCCACAAGTGATTGCTCCTTAATGTAGTAAAGAACATATTTTCTCACTAATAAATATGTAAACGCAATGATAATGGAATGGATTATAGGAAAAAGTCAAGAAACAACATAAAGAAATAAGTAAAACAGGACAACGCATACTGCAACAAAAACTCTAGGCGTCATCGATTGCTCATGATGTCCAGCATTTCCGGCCATTCTTGTGGAACTTTCTAAATCACGGTTTTTACGGGAGCTCGTCCTGTTTTTGTTGTCGTTTTATGTACATTTTGAAAAAAAAAATATAAAGTATTTTACAGCCAGTGAGGAACTGCAAAAAATAAAACTTTTATATTGAAACAAATCCTAATTTAATTCTGGTAACATTTATAAAGAGTAGCATCATATAATACTCCTCTCATTCACACTGAACTTGATCAAAATTATTGTTTAGAAATATTGTCCGAGTCTTGAGACAGAAACCGAGTTTCACTAGAACCCAACTAAAAACTTAAGCCTTGGGAATTTATACTTTTCAAGAATGATTTATTTCATAAAGACATTTCTTTTTGATTTACGAAGATCCTAATTGCCACAAAAAGAAATATATTGCACTAGTGCATTGAATATATAGGTATAGTTGCAAACACGAACAATGTAAATTAAGAATTGTTTGATTTAAAACATTTCTATTCTATAAACTAAAAGAATGTCCTGTTTTGGAGACATTTCCATTCAACGTCTTTCATTTACGCCTAGAATCAGAGATAACATTGCAAATTGCCCACTTAAATGATATATAGCGTTATTTTTAAATTGTCTTTTATCAGATAAGTCATAATATCAAAGAACAACTACTAAATGACGGAGTGAGATATAAACATCTGTAATGATACCTGATTTCGTGATATGGGATAAGTAATATAAAAAAAACTATAAAATATTCTCCAGCTGACGTAAATCTTAAATCATTTAAAAGACATCCACATTACTCAAACAGAATCAACGAATATATGAGAAAAAATATTATCTATGTAGTGAAACAACAAAAAATACTGGATATGACAATCAGCAATCTGTGGTAATATCTCGTCATTAAGAACTGCAAAGCTATATATGTTATTCAAGCTGATTTAAATACGTATGGTTACAACAGTACAATAAAATATGTACTTTAAAGGTCATATGTAGCGTTTTTCAAACATATCATAATCATCATTTCTTTTGCATAATTTTGAACTACACAATATATTTTCAGTTCCCTCGTTGGAAAAGCATAAAAGTTTACATTGCTTGCCTTCCTTTTCAAGCACTGAATGGTCATATATGACGTCTTAAATCCTTCTAACACGTAACAATACAACAATCAAATATAGACAAATGCATAACGACATCATTGAAAATTGACGTCAAAACAATTGAATTGAAGAGCATTTCAGGGGAAATAATCAGGGAAGATTAATTTCATCTTCTGGTTTCATTTCGCTAATTTGAAACAGTTTTTGTTTCAATTATCAACAAGTTCACATTGTAAGTGCTTTATTTTTTTGCGCCCTCTTATTCATGTTTTCTTTTTCTTGAGTTTACTTTTTTCTTCGGTTTATATTGTTTTCTTGTCATTTTCGTAGTTTTTCCGTTTCTTTCTTCCCAATCTACGGATTCTACCTTTCTGAACATGTTCCTTCGGTATTCCATTTCCGATATTTGGCACTAAACTTTGTTGATTTTAAAGATAATGCTAAGTAAGGCAAAATTAAATAGAAAAAAAAACTGTAGATTAAAAAACACTGCATATCATGTTTAATATACTCTGATAGATCATGTTATTCGCCTCCTTTAATTTGAAAATATGTTTCTGCCAAAGATCAGTGAGGTGGAATTAATTAAGTATACAGTTGATGAGATCCCTCGGACAATGTTATAAGATGATACTGGACAGTTATAATTATCAAAGTCTACAGAAGGAGAATAAAAGTAATTCAACATATAACTTTTATATATTTTTACAGAATTTTGACCGTCTATAAATTAAATGAAAACTTCAAGCAGACATTTGCGTTCATTAAAAAGCCTTAAAAACATGGTCTTAGCGGACTATCCTTTGGTTTCTTCGCCATCCAAAAACGTAAGTACCATGCATAAATGTATACCAATCAACACTTTTCTGGGGAAGAGATGAAGAGAAAACAGCACAGAAAAACTATCATATTTATTTGGATTGATTGATTGATTGCTGTTTGTGTAACGTCCAGCGGCAAATTTATATGCATATTCAGGACGAAAACAAGTTAACAATATATCAATTGGTAGGATCTGAAAAGTGAGTCGACCGGAAGAAGGGTAGGTAATTTTGATTGCCACTGGAAAATGAGGGAGTATTGGGTAGGGTCAGAAATTTAGCCTTACAACAGGTCACCTACGGCCCCCTCCAAAGAGTTGCTGCCAAAGGGTTCTTTAACATGCAAAGAGCGTGGCATTCTCCCTACACGTGCCTTGGATTTAACTTCCCCCTTTCAGCTTGGACGTGACTGCGTATTTATACATCCCGCACAGCCAAATGGACGCCCCTCAGCAGGGTCCTACTGCCGAACGGGAGAAGTCCAGGTAGCCATACTTCTATACCCCAGCTACCCTTCGGGTATGCAATATTCAGAAAATGGTACTTATATATACAGTATGAACTGTAAAATTTCAGGGATAGCAGACCAGAGTGGGTAGAACTAAAAAACCAAAGAATTAACAGTTTAAAAAGGAGGCTTGTTTGAAAGTATGATATTTGAAATAAACTGTATCAGATATGTCAAAGTCCTGTTCATTCTGTTTTTGAATTAGGGATTTATAGATATCTGAATATTGCATCAGAAAATTATACAGTGTCCTAAAGGTCTAGTGACAAAGTATTGAGAGCATACAACTAAGTACTTGTCTGTAGTTATTTTATTGTAGCTGTATTGAACCCACATAGCAAAAGTCTTCATTTTTATTCTGTTTTCAACTGTACAGGTCTAACAGTTGAGGCTATAGACAAGGGAGTGAATGGCTGCCAGGTTAAATCTATCGCACCAAACAGTGCTGTTGGAAAAGATGGAAGGGTCAAAGTTGGAGACTATATCGTATCTGTAAACAACGAGAGTACAAGGAAAATTACAAATGCTCAAGCCAGGGCCATCATTAGGAGGGCCTCGTTATTAGGATTTGACATTAGGTAAGTCAAATAATTCTAAAGCATCCTTGTTGCAGATTTAAATGAATTCCCAGGGCCTACGACAGATTAAGAGTGATATTGGCTTCACTATCAAAATCTTAAAATCTTCCTTCCAAAATACCCTGAACAGACTTGTAAAAAAGTATGTTATGAAACATCACTGTGACTCGTTCAATTTGAAATCTATGCATGTGGTTCCAGTTAAAATATAACAATGGTGGAAAATTTTCAACTTTTAAGAAATAAAAATAGAAACCCATTGATATTTGCATCAGTTTCATGTTGATATCAAATTGAAGCAAGTGACAAGCCAACTTCTATGATATCTGTAGTTTAACATTTCATGTGCGTTCATTACCATTTTGTTATTACTCACTGGTCTACCAGTGTTAGAACACCTGCATTTGGCAATTTTGAATTGTTGGGGATTTATCGTCACTTTCAGCAGTATTTTAGCTATATCGTGACCACCAGACTAATTTTCAGGGGAAACCCAAACAGCTAACCAGCTGACCCGGTGAAACCCCCAATCTTGGGTAATTATCTGGAGACCTTAACGTGTGATGTGGGGCAATCAGGAATTGAACCCATGACATCACTGAATGAACAAGGTTCAGTATTTGTATATTTGGAAGATAACTGGTTAATCTTTTATTCATTTTAAAGGCACTCGGTATACTGACTTCCATATGTAGAAGATTTTTGGGTTACATTATTTATTAAGATATTAAGTTAGATAGTACATTATTTTCCATATGTAGAAGGATAGCTGTCTAGGCTTTCCTCCCGTAGTAAGGTTGGTAGTCACGATATAGCTAAAAACTTGCTGAAAGTGACGATAAACTCCTTTAACCCAACCCATCCATATATGGAAGATTTGTGACTAATCTTGTATTAATTAAGATGTTGGATTAGATAGTAAGTTATTGACAATGTAGGACAGACACTACTAAATCACAGACTGAGAAAATTACCAATGCCCTTGAGCCTTCATTAAGATGGAATCAGAACAAATGAGTTAGTTTATGTCTCTGACAATTTTACAGTCATTACAGGATACAGTGGTGATATATGTTGTTTTTCACTGCTTATCAGGACGTGCAAATATAAAATATTTGATTACTATGAGGTTATTTGTGTAGGTTTTATTTCTGAATTTTTATGACAGAAGGTGCAAACCCTTTTCATTACACTTACCTATCTTAAACTGACAGTATGCCAAGGTGCAGTGTAATGTATGCAACTGATAGTCTGTATGCCAAGGTGTAGTGCAATGTATGCAACTGATAGTCTGTATGCCAAGGTGTAGTGTAATGTATGCAACTGATAGTCTGTATGCCAAGGTGTAGTGTAATGTATGCAACTTATAGTCTGTATGCCAAGGTGTAGTGTAATGTATGCTGATAGTCTGTATGCCGAGGTGTAGTGTAATGTATGCAACTGATCGTGTAATGTATGCAACTGATAGTCTGTATGCCAAGGTGTAGTGTAATGTATGCTGATAGTCTGTATGCCGAGATGTAGTGTAATGTATGCAACTGATAGTCTGTATGCCAAGGTGTAGTGTAATGAATGCAGATAGTCTGTATGCCAAGGTGTAGTGTCATGTATGCAGATAGTCTGTATGCCAAGGTGTAGTGTAATGTATGCAGATAGTCTGTATGCCGAGGTGTAGTGTAATGTATGCAACTGATATTCTGTATGTTAAGGTGTAGTGTTATATATGCAGAATCCCGTTAAACAGTATTTGTATACAGTGTCCCTTTCTTACCATAACACAATTCAGGTACCAGCTAGTCATAAGAATTCTGACAGTAAGGTAACAGATATGAAAAGTGTTAGCACAACTGGGACAGTGCCCATTCTTAAGATAATAACCTCAAAATAACCTTAACATGACCTTGTTTTAAATATAATGACTTTTATAACCTAGTTCTTAAGATGATCATGGTATTAATATGATCTAAGTAGTGTACTGATTGTCTTGATATCACCCAAACAGTACACAATTCATAATAATCATGAGTTTTCATGACCTTAAAATGAAGACAGTAGGTTGTCCAGAGGATGATGACCTTGATATTATCCAGACAGTACATACACTTTGTTAATACAGGTGTAATTATGACCTTGCAAGACAAGATGCTACCTCATTCCAATGATGTTAACATTGACATTATCTAGACAGGACCTCATACCGAAAAAAAAATGATGACCTTGATTATTAAATCCTTGTCACAGGAACAGCCTTGACATGACCCAGACCACATAGGTTGATCAAGGTAGGTTTTATTTATGACATTGATTTGACCCTGACATAACCTCAGTCAGAAAGTAATTTTGAGTTAATCTAAAGTGCCTCAATTTTGACCTAAGATGATAATTTGTTCAAAATCGATAGTGTCCATCTCATAATACAGACAATACATTAATTTGAAAGAAATAGTGACCTTGACCTTTGCTTCAACATGATGGTTTGGCCTACAATTAATACAGAATTACCCACATGGAAAAGTAATATTGACCCTGTTTACTTAAAGAGAAATAAGCAGTCAAGAGCTTCCAAATTAAGTAAGATTTGCTGACCATATATTGACCCATACCAAGGAAACTATACTTCTTACAATAACCCGGCACATAAAAACTAATGAATAAAGACAACAATATTTTCATAGACTGTAAAACAAGATTTAGTCAAGTGACTGATACAGAATGTAACAGCCACTGATTGGATAAGTTTTCTAAAAAGACATTTTCTGTTGAATTGATTACAATGCAGGAGACAAAATCAATAGCGGGGTTATTGCAAACTAATCAGATTTGACTGAAGTCCTATAGAATAGGCTTGTCACTTAGGGTCAAACTTCTATCAATACCACTCAATAACTGACACCAAATGCAAATAATTAAGTGCCTCAATTTCTTCTAAGCATTAAATGACAATAGAATTGCTTGAACTCTGAATAGTTCTAAATACTAGACAAACAGTGCTAGAATGCTCAGGAAATGTACGAGACAAAATGAGAAAATTAAAGAGACAATTTAGTTTTATGTTGTTATTGTGTGTCTTAGTCATATGCTAACAGTTGGTATCTAAATATTGATTTTCTGTCTGTGTATGGTTAAAAAATTTTAAAATATAAACTATACTTTACAATCTGTATTTCTCATCTATCAGTTAATCTTTGCTGTTCATGAATAAAATCATCACTTCTTACTAACTTGAAATTGTTCTCATCTCGCTGTGTTATCCTGCATTTAATGTAAGTGTGGCCCTTTATGTATAACTACTGCTCAACCTGTATTACAGTTTTGCCATTTAACATAGATTTTCATATTGGTAAATTGGATCAGGTATGGCTAAAATAATTTTCAGTAAAATAATCTCAGTAAAACTTATTAATTCAGTTAATTTCTGTTGAGTATTGTTTTATTGTTGTTTGAAATATTTAAACCAGTCCTGAAAAGGAGGAGGGTTGGAAAAATTATTTATTAGTGTCTGAAAAACTAATACACGTAAGGCAAATACAAAATTTGAATTTTAATCAAGTAATTCCTTTTCTGACTAAAAAAGCATAGTGACTTGTGCCGTCTCTCTCCTTTTCAGGTTTACCACACATCTACTTCCTGTTTACCGCATGACTTAGAATTTTTCATGTTTGCCGTAATGAAAACTTTCGTTACAGATTTCTCAGCTTCTACATGAAGAGATAATTTCATATTTGGTATTTGGCTTTGGCATAGTAACTTGTACCGTGTATCCGCTTTTCAGGTTTACCACACATCTACTTCCTGTTTACTGCATGACTTAGAATTTTTCATGTTTGCCGTAATGAAAACTTTCGTTACAGATTTCTAATCTTCTACATGAAGAAATAATTTCATATTTGGTATTTGGCTTTGGCATAGTAACTTGTACCGTGTGTCCGCTTTTCAGGTTTACCACACATCTACTTCCTGTTTACCACACAACTTAGAATTGACAACAAATGAACGTATGGGGGTATTCTTAGCACGATGCAGCGTGCAACATCTTGTTTTTCTACTTTTCAAGGTCATCATGTCCTTGAATAGGAATTTTCAGAAACAAAACCTACATAGATTTGAAAACTATATAATCTGAAGTTATCAAATACCACAATTTGTTAGGTCAAATCTTAAAAATTTTAATGTTCGAAAATAATGGGGCCAATTTAGACCCTTAATGACCCTCCTACTTTAAGATTTCTGCTGAATTGAAAATTGTTTAGTTGTTTAAGCAATAAGTAAAGGGAGCAGGGCTACACTTGCACAAACTTCAGAGTAACTTTGCTGTGACTTTTTCCCAATAAACTTAGTTTTTGCTGCCTATGACTTGCACTAAATTCTCCTTGTAAATTTGACTTAAAAGTATTTCGTCACTTTTCTTTGTATCATGAGAATGGAAGATTATTCTGGTTTTTTTGTTTTTTTTTTCGCAGGTGAATTTCATTTACTATTTTGTCTGTAAATGACGTTCAACCTAATGTGTTGTCTTCGTTGTCATGACTGGCTTTCTGCAGATAGGTTTAATTTTTTAAATTATCCT
>JAOXYJ010256576.1:0-10039 GCA_028566555.1 Lithophaga nigra | reverse complement strand
CCTTCTATTGTCAACTCCTCTCGTCGTCCGAAGGATTGTATTGTATGGACATTTAAATCTTTTGTTTGACCGTCCACAGTTAGGGAAGAACCTATTGTCTTCTCCGCTGACTGTGAGATCATAGGTATAAGTCAGAAATCCCCCATCGGGCTAACGCCCTCAGGGGGATTTCTAATACAAATGAAAATTATCGATGTTTTAATTCAATATGGAGATGGGTTATGATACGAGTTCATACTAGCTTATGTAAAGCGGGAGAAGAACCAGATTGAGATCTGAATTTCACATAGTTTATAAAAAAAAATATGATATCAGTTAATATCAGTTCTCCCTCTAAGTAAATGTTAACTATTTTCCATGTTGTCATAGCGGTACATGTTTTCAAACATTTTTATATTAGGTTTGGTGTCAAATTAACTTAAGGTAACAAAGACTTTTTGCTTTTAATTCGGTAGAGTATATTAAACAAAATTTCCAAATTATCAATGGTTCAGTTCAATATTGAGGTGGGTTCGGAGTTCAGACTGGCTTATGTATATCGGAAGAAGATCCAGTTTGATATCATTTATAAAAAATATGACATAACAGTTATCAGTTCTCCCTCTATGTAAATTTAACTTTATTCTATTTGGGATATTTTGATTATAACGTAGACATGACGAGTAATTTTTTGTGGTTACTTATAATATCTTAGTAATCACGATAGAACTAAATGTTTTCTGATACAGAGTTATAGGAAACCTAAAGGTGATTACGTCTCATTTGAATTTCAAATAATCACGTTGTATTACAACTATCGATATATATTTCTGGCCATGAATTTCAGAATTCCGTGGAGACAACATGATTCGTCCAGACTTTAAATCTCAATGATATTTTGTTCAAATCGTCTGACATCAATGTATATAAATAATACCTCAACGTCAGGCACTAATCATGTGAGTTTATTATGAATACGTCCATTTCCAGCAAGATATCAATTTTTTTTGTTTCGACAATCCGAGGTCTGTATACAACTTGAACTTGCTGTATATTATATGTAATACTCGAGGTCACTGCGTAATGTGTCAATGCTAAGATATTACATACACTGACATCGGATGGTTAGAACAAACGAAGAACCCGACATCCAGGTAGATTTTTGTTCATAAGAAAAGACACTACATACTAACCAGAGTTCAAAACTCGTAAATCCATGAAACAAACGACTAATCCGAAATCAAACGAAGGGAAATCGCACGAACTCTCAAAGCAGCGAGACCAGGTGCGTCGACAGGGTAAGCACCGTCTGCTATGCTAGCATCACACGTCGTGCAATTTCATGTCATCTACAGTAATAGTCAAATCCGTGAATAGTCATATTTCTGAATGTAGGACTCATTATATCGTACCATTTGTGGCACAAAACATGCCATAGTAAGGACAGTTGGTATATTGCTGCTCAAGAAAGGGAAATTTGCTATAGGAAAATTAAAGTCGTCTCTTTCGTCATAGATCTTGGACTGTGGAAGTCCATTTTTGTCAATATTCAGGTAAAGATCTAGGTAAGAAGCAGACCTTGTTGTTTCTGCTGTGTCCTTAATTCCACGCTCACTTTGATAGATTCGATGTAAGTAATCACCAAATTTAGAATTGTTTAGCGAGAGAACATCTTCTATGTATCTGAATGTGAAATTAAAGTACTTGGCACCACTTTTGTTTTTCTTATTTTTCATAATTCCTTCGATGAATTCCGCTTCATATGAATATAGAAACAGGTCGGCAAGTAGCGGAGCACAGTTTGTTCTGTTATGGTATAGTAGTATTTTTCAGAATATGTACCAGTTAGTATATATGTACTTAATTGACTTTGTATTATGTTGGTCATTGACCTTTATACTTTTTGTTTACAATTTTGTATAAACTATTTATAAGATGATACAATTTTTGCTAATTGTGTACTGAGAAGGACAACGGATTGTAATATCACATGACCGGGAAATTTCTACAACATCACCTGATTTAGATTGTTCTACAAGATCACATGCTGTGGAGCTTGCTAGAATTTCAGGACCTATAAATAGTGAACACCCAGACATTTCAGTCAGTCTGTTCAAACTATTTGGAATTAATCATCCCCAAACTTTAGTTATCTGGGTTGAATTTTATTACATTGCATCGCTGGATTTATATCTCAACTGAGGAATGTGAGAAATCAATAGATTCATTGAACTTTTCCGTTGTCCTTGTGAACATTTTTCAGCAGTTGGATTACAACGATTTATCTGGAACATTCTATTGGAATTTTGTGGATCAGTAACTGAACTCTAAACTCTGAACAATAAGGCCAATGATTTATGTATTGTATATAATTGTTTGTTTGTTTTCTTATATAATAAAGCATAGAAAAATAAATATTGTTGGTTGCATCTTTGTTATAGATTTCAATATATAACAGTGTAAAGGGTAGAGGAGTCAAAAGTTGTACTGCTGTTGCAGAACGAAGGGCATCAGAACTTCATATACTAAAATAAATCTTTGGAATTTTTAAAGAATCAACGTCTGATGCACCACTTCTTGAGTACGCATTGTCATAGTACATCATTAGGCCTTCTTTAACTGTAAGTAAATTCAAAGTTAAAAAATAGGAAAGAAGCTTCGTGGAAAACCTAGATGACTCAGTAATATAACGTGATTTGTAAGGACACTTGTGTAATTAGGGTATCCAGTGAAAAGAAGGCATATCTACATAATCTTTCTTAATCGAGATGTTAAAGAGGACAAGACTGACATCAGATTTTTTTAGGATCTCCTTCTTTGATAACGTAGTAGGTTTATATGTTGGGTTTCCATATCTATTGTATATGCCTTCATTAATCAAGCAAGCAAAGTAATGTTGTTTACAAATGAAGATAATGTTAGAGCCTTATCAGCTGAAACTATATCATTTTTGTCTTGGAGATGAGACAAAGTTTTCGCATCTTTGCATCCTTCATAGGAAGGAGCTCTAGCTGCTCATTGACCACTTTAGGGATCTAATCCTATGACCGCATCAACTTAACTATATTTTTAACACCAGAGAAAGCCATTATGTTGTTAATATCATAAAAGTGAGGATGAAAATGATGCCAGAGGATTTACGACGTCTGGAAGTCATTAATAATTCAATACTAGCTTTTTCCAATTGAGATTTTTATAATTTTTTTTGAAATTGCAAGATATAATAAGTTTTTTAATTTTAAATTCCGCTCAATATGGTCATTTCAAAAGATTCAATTTACGGCTGTCATCAACCATTTTCCGCTGATGATGTCATGGAATCGATCAAATCCATTTCTTGTTAGATGTAAATTCTAAATATGAGTTTTAACATTGTCATATTTTGAAAAATATCTATATATTCTTTGTACAAAACCTTCGATATGAGGATTTCCTAATGAACTGGTTTTAGGTTGCTGCGATGCTATCTGTAATATTCTGGCTATTGTAGAAGCAAATAAAAAAGAAAATACACCAGGAAGAAATGTTTGAGCCTTAGAGATAACAATGTGTACATATTAACCATTCTGTACATTCTGCTTCGATATAGTTTTGTCAGACTTGCTTTTGTGATATTTTAGATGATGTTTGTAAATATCTACAAAATGTACTGACGCATAAGATTTTTGTAAATAGCTAACTTCCGTATTTAAATTCTTCCTAATTCAGATCTTTGTATCCTTACAGATCAAATTTCTGTTTTAAAGTGTAAAGATAAAAAAAGAAAGTTTTACTGAAACATTGCAGTAAAGAGTACTAGATTCTACAACTCGAGACTACCCTGTACCATCTGCGAAGCATATAGAAAGTCTAAATAGTGGACGCAAGCCCTAGAGTAGCTGATAAACTCTGAAATGCAGACTCAATACGCCGTCTACGATTTTTATGTTGCTATTCAAGAAGGAAATTCACAATATTGGAAAAAAAACGTAGTCTTTACGCTTGTCGTACAGTTTTGCTTCTAACCGTCCTCTGTTTCAGACTGAGTCTAATTTCAAGCTCATGGGGATAAATAAGATGCAACTTGTCGTTAAAATGACTATTGTTAAATCTATATATATCGGAAGTTGAAATTAAAAGACGGGGATGACTTTTTTTCTTCAACAACCCCTCAGTCACGTCTGCTTCATATGAATACAATACCAATTCGGCTAGAACTGGTGCTCAATAAGTGCCTACTGGGATGCCGAAAATCTGCTGGAAAATACATTCATCGATTTCAACCATGATATTGGTTATCAGATAATCTAACATATTAATACTTTTTAAAATCAGCGGATCCTTAAGAAAGTAAGTTTATTCTCTACCTAAGACAGAATTTTGTATCTACTTTTTCTTCCTTTCTTGAAGAAACAGTGTTCAATTAAAGTTTGAGTCGAGTTTTAGTTTATTATAAGGGATTCTGGTGTTATTTTTTAATAAATGCTACAAGTATCTGTTAGTTCATATGTACTTGACTGACTTTGTATTATGTTGGTCATCGACCTATATGTTTGTTTACATGTTCATGATGTTTGCAACTTTTTTGTAATATATTTAAAAGCTCATGTAAGTTTTGCTGGTTGTTCACTAAAAAAACACAATGGTTGTCTACTGAAAAATATAATATCACATGACTGGTAAATTTTTACAAGATTACCTTATTTGGATAGTCCTACAAGATGGATATTCCTAGAATTTCAGGACCTATAAATAGTGAACACCCAGACATTTCAGCCAGTCTGCTCTAATTGGATGCTTAAAACTACTTGGAGTTAATCATCGCTTAACTTTAATTATCTGGATTCATAATTTATTGCATTCTGGGTTGATATTAACTTATGCTTTTACGAATTGCTTTACATCTATAGGAACTTTACTGTTTTCTGTGTGAACAATTTTTCAACACTTGGATTATAGTGACTTCTGGAATATTCTATTGGAATTATTTGGAACACTCTGTTTGAAAGATTGAGGAACAGTAACTGAACTCTGAACAATAAGGCAAGTGATTTATATATTGTATATAATTGTTTGTTTGTTTTCTTATATAATAAAGCATAGAAAAATAAATATTGTTGGTTGCATCTTGATTTCAATATATAACAGGATAGTTTACAGATCACAGAGATGTTTTGAGATCTAGTGGTTGGTGGTCTGTGTATGATGATGTCTACTGGATTACAGATCACAAAGTTGTGCTGAGATCTAGTAGTTGGTCAGAGTATGACAATGTCCATCAGTCAATTAAGTTATTTTACAGATCACAAAGTTGTCGTGATATTTAGTGGTTTGTGTGTAATTTACAGCTCACAAATTGTCTTCGGATTTAGTGGTTGGTCTGTGTATGATGATGTTCATAAGTTATTAGGTTGGTTTACAGCTCATGAGTTGTTTTGACATCTAGTGGTTTGTCTGTATGTGATGGTTTACGACAGTTAGTCTGGTAGATTAGTTTGCAGATCATAAAATTGTCTTAAGATCTAGTGGGTTGGCTGTGTATAATGATGTCCATCAGTCTGTTAGGTTGGCTTACAAATCTCGAAATGTCCTCAGATCTAGTGGTTGATCTGTATGTGATCGTATCTATAAGTCAGTCTGTTGTGTTAGTTTACATATCACAAAGTTGTCTTTGGAACTGTTGGTTTGTCTGTGTATCATAATGTCCATCAGTTAGTCTGTTAGCTTAGTTTGCAGATAACAACGTTATTTTGATATCTAGTTGTTAGTCTGAGTGTGATAGTGCCCAGTTAGTCTGTAAGGTTAGTGTACAGATCACACTTTGTTATGGCTGAAGATATTGAGTTGTCCTTTGATATTATTAATTTGTCTAATGAGAAGTTAGAGATCAATTTCAACTTTCGTTCCGCTTGGAATTACAAAACCTTGAACTTATTCCTTGGAATTAATAGTTTTCTGAAGCTTTTTGTCCCTTGGTATATAGTATTGTTATGAGTAGATATAGATCAATTTTAAGATTCGCTCCGGTTGACCGACGTTTAAGGGAATTACATCCCTTGTTGGATGTAGAGAATTTCAAATATTTTCCAGTTCCTCTATTAGCAAAGATACTGAACAATTTATGTATTTACCTTTTTTGTATTTAGGCATGTTATGGATAATTACAGATCTATTAGTTTTAATTCAAGCTGACAGCCTTAACAAAACTGTGGCCCTTGCTCCTTGAAAACATAAAACAATTTAAAAATTATGAATTCCTAAATTTTTGTTTATTGTATTTCCAAACACACAAACATACACAATATACAGACCAATCTTTGAGGCGGTACCTTTTGTGATAAGGGTGGTTCTAGTTTGATTTTATGTGGTTCGTTTTTCTGATAGGCATGCTAACCTTATCAACAGCTCTATATTAATTCTACCCTTAAATTATCTATAACTATATATGAAAACTAACACTAGCCCTTTCTGTTACTCTAAACCTAACCAAACTTCTAATTCCAAATATTTATATCAAAAACCTTTCTTTAGCTTAGTCTCCATTTTTGTCCCAAACCTTACCTTAACCTTGTCTATAGTTCTATATCAAATATGACCCTTGCGCTGTCTGTAACTCTATATCAAACCATACAATATCTGTAACCCTGCCTAAACTCTGTGTCAAACCTAACCCTTACCCCATTAATAATTGTATATCTAACCTAACATATCAATAACTATATCAAACCTAAGCATGTCTATAACTTTATATCACATCCATTTCAAACCTTATTTATAATGGGATCTAACTCCTGTCCTACGTATAACTCAGTGTAAAACCTTAACGCTCATTCTGTCCCTTATTGTATATGTAGCTTAAGTCTTCCCTATTTATAAATCTGTAACAGACCTCATCTTAATATTGTCTATAAATCAATGTCAAACCTGACTCTAGCACTGTCAATAACTCTATGTCAACCTTACCCTTTTTATAACTCTTTATCAAACCTAAGCCTTTACATCAGACCTTACACTACTAATGTTTGTTATTCTATATCTAACCTAACTCTAACACTATCTATAACTTTGAACTGATCTGTAATTCTATAAAAAAAAAACTAAGCCTATCAAAAACTCTTCATCAGACTAAACACTATTAATGTTTGTTAATCAATATCAGAAAACCTTTCCGTAGCTTACACATGTAGTCTACATCTCTATGCCAAACCTTACCCAAACACTGTCCTCAATACTGTATTACATCTAACCTTTTGCATGTATAATTCCTATATCAAAACTCACTCTATCCCTAACTGTAATTTTGAACTTATATCTATTACTTTATATAACACCATACCAAACCGTTTTCATAATTATATATCAGAGCTGTTCCTTAACCCCTGCAAAAATTCTGTATTCAACCTTATATCCATACCTTTATATCAAACCTAACCCTATCTTTAACTATATACATCATCATACTGTAACCTTACGTCATCAACAGAAAAAAATGAAAATATGAATTAATTGAGTTTCTTCATGTAAGAAATAGCTTTAAATTTTTTTTTATATTGTGTAATTTTTTAAAGAAAAATCTCCAATATGGCTGAGCCCATAGAACAAGGACCTAATAGAAAGCACCCAGCGGATGATATCGAAAACAACCAATGAGGTCGTATTATCAAAGCCGCGATGTAAGTCCGAGAAATCCAAGAGGGCTGCGCCCATGGAACGCCGACGTGATAGAAAGCAACCCCACCAATATGCCATAATATTAGAGGATTTCCAAAATAATGGCGTGTAACACCCACTTCCGGTTCCGATCACCCATATGCAGTACCTTATTAACAATCGCCTTAAATCCTATTACGTCATATTCGGTCACCTCCTCCTAAAAATGTGACTTGAAGAGTACTTATATACTATTTTCCTTTATCGTTATTATTACACTCTGTAACAAACAAAAGACGTTCACTTCTGTTGTATGCAAAGTTGATGGGGATTTTATTGCAACATAAAAAATATTTTTCAGTACTCTTTATTATAATGTCTTATTTCCACAATTTGCAGTACTTTGACCTTAGTGACCTCTAAATCCATTGATGTTAGTGGTCTGAACTTGTTTAAAATCTGCTTGGAGCAACAACAGAATCTGATATATAATTCAGATAAAATGATAAATATGTGAAAAATGATGATCTGACCATAGAATTGATATTTTTGACAGGTTAATTTAAGGAATTTTTCTCCAGTAATCGTGATAAAGGTACAGGTGTCGACATTTCCATTTGTCTGATACTAGTCAAAACTGACGTCGGACAAGTGGAACCAATCATAGTTGTCTGACATACCATTGTGAAAAATAATGTTACAGTGTTTGAAACTCGTGGTTGTCCGATATCAAAACCAACCTTAGATTGCTCATGACGACCTTAAATCATTAGTAGAGTTGTCCGACTGACAACTACATATTTTTGGCTAATCAGTGCTGAATACTTACATCTTTTCTGGATAGTTTGATTTATAATGCTGTTCTGTTTTCTATACTTATCTGTAAGTTTGGTAAAGTATAGATTTTTTTATGTTCCATCGTATTTCTGTTCAGTGTTTCTGGTCATTTTCTGTTTTTACAGAAAATTACTTTCGTTTGGTTTCAACTTGATTGATGTGAAAATTTATAAACCATGTAAATGGAGTTGCAGCTATATTAAAGCAGGCTAATCCATAAAATGAACTGTGTTTAAATTTCTTTAGATTTGTTTCGGCGAGTCAAAACATATCTAGGCAACCAAATATTCTGACCAGCTGTCCTGACTGGCAACCTGAAAATTTTCTGAATTTCTAACATTGATGTTGTGAAAATTCATCGGATGGTACCAGTGGGATTCGAACCCACAACCATGAGATCTAGAGGCAGTGCTATAACCAACTGAGCGAAAAGATCTTCCAGAACTTAACTCAGATGGGAGAGAAATGTTTAGTCTTCTTGGCAAAAAGAATTTCATTTTTACCCTTCCATTTAAAAAGGAAACCGCCATTTTCAGCTTTATTTTAGCGATCACATGATAAACTTTCTGACATATATTTCCAATAATCTTTTTCTTCCTGAATATACAAAGGACTTTCACTCTTATTCATTCCAGGCATTCGGTGGAGAAACAAGCAGAACATTTCACCAGTACCTAATACCCGGGATTGATTATTCGAACAGATGTATTTTTATGCTACAGTATAGAAAAAAGGTGATGTAAAGGCTTGAGGTCTGAAAAGGCATCTATTCAAAATACTCTGCTTTTTTTAGCTGGTTTATTTTCCTGACTGATTATATATACATATAACCTCCTGCATCATTCCATGAAGGTGCAACACTGACTTAGGAACCAGTTATCTCCATTTAATGCAAAACTTAACAAAATATTTTATTGTTGGTTTTGTTTGGGTCTAAAAATCGTATAAATCAAATTTCCGTGAAATGTTGTTGACAACTTTGACACATTAACTAGAGACTCACCTGGTTATAACCTGACCTATTGTAAGTAATTGAAAACACAAATTGGTAACGAATCACTCAGTGTTTATTCATGAACAGTTCATCTATCTCAGTTGGACCATCCAAGGCAAATATTTTGCAAAGCAACAGTGGTTTGGGAGATCTTTGAATGTATTTCACATAGGGTCCAATGTTAAATTATATTGCTTGGTGGTGGCGGTCTTGGATTTCCGATTGGTAAAAAAAAGTCTGTTTTGTAGAGGATCATCTAAGGAACATTCCTGCAATGAAACATTTTCATTGACTTCTTTGATTTCTGAGAGGACCTTTAAAGATTTCCCCATAGGATCCAATGTTAAACTATGTTCCTCGGTGGCGGCCATCTTGGATTTCCGATTGGCAAAACAAACTAGAGGCTTCCAAGATCCCGAATCGCTCATCTGGCAAAAATATGCCATATTAAAACCTTTAGCAACAATGGCAGCCATCTTTCACACACTAAGTGTGATCGCAACCAGGTTTGATCAAAATCAGAGGTTTCAGAGAACATTTTTCAAATAAATATGCAAATAACGGTAAAGTCATTTAAGGACCGTAACTCCAATAAGGAGT
>JAOXYJ010256465.1:0-10041 GCA_028566555.1 Lithophaga nigra | reverse complement strand
GTAGGTGACTTGTACATTTCCTGATAAATGTGCGGATCAATGTTACTGCTCTTTGATGTTGGATTACTGAGTAATGGACTTCACAAAGTCAGCAAACCATGAAAATGAGGTCAGGGTAGGCAACTTGTACATTTCGTTATAAATGTGCAGATCAATATATAACTGCTCTTTGATGCTTGGTTACTGAGTAATGGACTTCATAAAGTCAAGCGAACCATGAAAATGAGGTCAAGGTAAGCATCTTGAACATTTCTTGATAAATGTGTGGATCAATGTAATTGCTTTTAATGTTGGGTTACTGAGTAATGGACATCACAAAGTCAGCGAACCATGAAAATGAGGTCAGGGTAGGCAACTTGTACATTTCCTGATAAATGTGCTGATCAATGTAATTGCTTTTGATGTTGGGTTACTGAGTAATGGATGTCACAATGTCAGTGAACCATGAAAATGAGGTTAGGGACTTTGTGTTAAGTGACTTAAATAATGTACATTCTCTGATGAACGTGTGCACCATTAGAATTGCTCTGACATTTGGATACCGAGTAATGGACTTCATAAATTCGGCCAACCATGAAAATGAGGTGAAGGTTAAGTGACATTAAGCTGTTCATCCTTTCATGAGTATGTGGACCAAATTTGGGCAAACTATGATGTGTGGTTACTGGTGAATCACAAAAACTTGATACTATATTTATACAGCTCACAACTGCCATAAATGTCAAAAGCATACTAGTATCCTGTTGTCTGCAACTTCAGCTCATTAGAAAATTGGAAGAATTCATCTTAAAAGAATGTGATGGGCACACAATATGGGTAAACATAGTGGATTACAATATCACAGAACATTCATTAGGAAAATGCAGCCGTAATTACACTTATATGAATGAGGCCAGATCAGTCAGTGTGAACAGAAAAAAACTATCACCACCTGAAAAAGTGGCCTTTTCATAGTTTAAATGTAAAATATTCTCAACAGAAATAGAAGCCATCTTAATAATGGCTTTTTCAAGCAATATTTTTTCTAGGGATGGGTACATCAACAGGCACGATGCCCACATTGTATGTATTACATTTTTTCTTGTTGATAAAAATTACAATCCATAAATAGCCCTACTCAGCAGATTTAATCAACTATTCTCCCAGACACAATTCTTGCAAAAATCTTTATCATGTTTATGGCACAAATTTGCATATAACTCATAAAAACTTAGTGGTAATTCTTCCAGGGAAGACATGTGTCGCCTGCATGCTTATTTCTATATCAAAAATATTCTAAATTCTGTCAAACAGGAAGTTGACAAGCGGCAGATTCAAAACTGCCTTACATGATACAGTTCTCTATACTGATTGTCTGTGCCAAATATCAGGAAGCCGGCCTGTGTGCATGTGGTTCCTGCGGAAAATGTGAAAGAAATTATTTTGTGACACTAATGCCGACAATGACAACGAAAGACAATGGATAATGATCCCTATATGTTGCTTCTTCGTAACGCAGGCGACACGGTTATAAGAGAAAATATCAAAAGACATAAACTCCATTAAGAACAAGCATTTAAATGTTTTTGGAAGAAAAATATCAAAAACAGTACTCTGTAGAACATAATACGTAAATTTCAATGAAAAAGCGACATCATTATCATGGTCAAGGAAACGTGATACTGGCACAATATGACAATATAGAAAGTAACTGAATCTGACTTTACCAAGTGGAAAGGCAATAATTTTATGTCAATGGACTGTTTTGGACATACAAGCATATTCTAAGCTTATATTCCACTTTTTAATTTGTAAAAGTTTGTAGTTTTTTGCTTTGGTATATTTCCCATAAATAAAGAAACAGCTACGGTATTTTGTATGTTGACAGCGTCAACAGTGTTCATACTGGGGTCATTTTTGTACATCTCTTAAAGAGGATGCAAATTCGCTTATTTCTTTCTGTGTATAAAAATTTAGTACAAAAATATCAAGAGTATTACCATTTCTCCAGATCTGAATTTCTTATTTAATACATGTAATAGCAGTACTCAAAATAAGCACCAGTTAACTGGCCCCAGTCCACTAAAAATCTGTTCGGACCAGTAAATTTTGGACTTTTTCATGAATATTTTATATATCAATTTCTAGGGTTTCAACCCGAAAATAAAAATTGTCATTTTGAAAACTGTAATCAGTAGTAATTATTTATTTATACAAAACCTGACTTATTATTACTTCATTTTTATTTTGAGGGGGCAATTTTGGAAACAGAAAAGGAAAAAGGCATAATATGATGGTAAAACACCAGTTTAACGCTGCAGCATACTGATCATAATAAAGAATTCATATGGCTACAGCTAGTGTCAAGGACGCTTTGATGATCTAAAGCTATAAATGCACAAAGTTAAAAAAAGCTGCATTTCCATTAACATTCAGTACAATAAGCCTTCAATTTCTATTACAATGTATCATATATTATCTAGAATTGAATCTGAGATGTCGGCATTCTGACAAAATTCTGAAAACTGAACAGAAGGTTCAAACACCTCTCTAGACTTATGTATTTGTCTAGAGGGGTGATAGAAGGTAGTCCGCTGTTGTCTTTGTTCTGGATAAACTCTATTTCCTGAATCCATTACATTTCTTTGTTCCCTATATTGCACTCGAGGATCTAGACTAGATTTTAAATTAAAACTGTGTGGAATGCTGACCTGTGAACTGTGACCTTTATCAACAGAATGTAGAGACAGTGTTTCATGTTCCAATTGATACGGCAGCAATGGTTTTTGAGGTATTTCTTTTGCACGAGGTGTTGTTGGATAGACTTCAACCTCTTCTGGTGATGACACATCTTCATAGTCAGAATTAGGCACAACATTTGACGATATTTGAGATTTATTTCCCAAGTTACTTGGAGCACTCATCTGCCGTTGTACATGTGAAATATTAAATCTAGCATTATCAGTTGCAAGATTTGTTACATCTAATCTTGAAGTCACAGCTGATAAAGGTCCTTGATTCAAGTTCCGTTCAACAGGTTTTGCAGAACTTTGAAAATCGAACACATTTCCTCGTGATGAAGTAGAAAAATTACATGAAGAATTAACTGACGGAGAACATATAACAGAAGTTTTTGTTACAATCTGATATCCAAAATCATTTTTTATGTTTGTCTGATCAAAAGAATGACTCCTCTGGACATTTGTCAAATGTGATCCATGTTGAATCTGTTCTGGATGTACTCTTGAATTTAACAATAAGGCCTCTTGCTGAGAAGGTACACACTGAAAATTTTCAACTTGGGCTTTTGCTTGCCTTTGAGTCTGAGCATTGTTTATTCCGGAATTTAATAACATTTCTTGTTGAGGTATTCTTGAAATATTTTCAAATTTAGATTTTGTGTTCACAGAAGGCTGTTCATTAGTAGTCAATCTTGAATTAAGCACTAAGGACTCTGGTTGATGCAATATAGAAAACTGTTCAACTTTAGCACTTGATTTTGGACAATCTGCAGCCAGTTTTGCAGTATTTTGTGTTTGAATGTGTCGTTGATGTGCAGCTAGTTTTGGGTGCATTCGTTGAAACTGAAATTTATCATTAGAACTGGGTGAATTGCGTGATACAAAATTACCTTGAATTCGATCTGTCTTATCTATCATGTCTAATATAGCATCCTGTGGTTCTGTGTCACATGTTAAAAAAATGTTTGATTTTGAAGAAATAATCACATTTTGCGTTTTTTCAGGAATAATGAAATTTGGTGACATCAATGAGGAATGTTGATGATTTGGAATCACATTATTTATTTTCGCAGGCAAGCTTTGTCGTCTTTCTTGTTGCTTATTGTAGTTTCGCAAAATATTAACATTATGGCGCTGCTTTTGCTTAATGACACCTTGTCTTTCATCGGCGGGCTTAGACTTAACATGGTTAAAAGGAGGTGAAACTATAACATTCTGCCTTTTATCCCAGTTTTCAACATTTGGAGTAAGACCTTTGCTAGGTCTCCTATCCTTACTATTCAACTTTGGTGGCGATACTGAATTTACTGATGCTTGGTTGTAAGTATTTAAATGTATGTCAACAAATTGCACACCACCCAAATTACTGTCAAATGGAGACTGAACCTTTGAAAGATCTAAACTATCTTGAGCAGGGTTTCCTTGTATGAGATTTTCAGAAAAGCTTCTCTGTTGGTTGACGGGACTGAAATTGTCTGGTGAAACAAACAGTTGAGGGCTTTTCTGTGGTAACATTGCAATACCTGCGGAAGGTAAAGGTCTCGGATTTGACATTTGTAATAAGCCTTGTCCAAAGCCCTGACTTTTTAGAATTAACTCATTTGTCATTTTCGCAGTAGCAACTTTTGCTAAATCAACTGGAGAAATGTTTTGCGTAGGTCCCTCAAGAGGAGGTGATATATCACAAATATAGCTTTCTTCCTCTTTACTCTGGCTGCAGTCAATAGCCAATGGTTTCAGAAATACTTCCGGTTTCTCGGATTTTCTTATTTCTTGTGGCAATGATGTCAAATTCGGCAAATTATCATTTCTGTTCACGATCTGTGCTCCTTGATTTGAAATATTACATTTCTCCGGCAATTTAATGTCAAAATCATCTACTAATGATTTGTCACAAGATGGAGTAATTGAGACAGGACGAATTGGAGACAGAGGCTGAGTGGTATAAAAAGTTTCCTCCTTTAAATGTTCGGCATATTTTTCAAAGTCAAAGTTCGTAATTATAGTAGGAGACTCCTGGTCACTTAATACAGTTACTGTATCATCTTTATTTCCATGACTGAAAACATCTAAATGAGTTTGATCATTTGTTATGATGTTCGGAGGTCGAGGTGACCGCCTTCTGCTGGCTATACTACTACTTTGAATATCTAAATTACTAGCACCAAACCGATTTGGGGGCGTTAACAGACGATTGTCTCTGTTATTTTCACTAACGGGAATCTGAACTGGCTTATCATAAGATGTTCTGTGGTTCAAACTGTCACTCCAAGGACTTCTTTTCTTTGTCAAGTCCTCAGCATCTTTATCAGAATTACAAAATGTGAAAAAATTTGGAGAAGACAAGCCATTTTTTGGATTTTCATCTGCAGGTTCTTTGTCTAAACAGGAAACATTACAAAAATTTGATGGTCTAATCACACGATCATTGCAAACTCTCTCTGGTATATCATCTTTTGTTTGTGGTCTTTCTTCTATGACAGTGATATCCGAGACAAAGTCATTGGAACCAACAGTATTGCTCATAATTATCACTTGAGATTCTTCGGTCTCTGCTTGTTTTTCAGATTCTGAACTGTCTGAGGGTGACGTAGCAGTCGTTAACAATGAAAGCACTGATTTTTCAAACTTTTGTTTTGCTGATTCAGGTATTATTCCCATAGTCTTTGCAATCAATTCTAACAGATTATTTGAGGTTTTAAGATTCATTTCTTCATCGACTTTTGAAGGTTCTGCATTTGTCACTGAAACAGGCTCATTTTCACTCAAAGTAATTGGCTTTTTAGGATAAATGTAAACTTCTTCTACTTTCGATTTTTCACTGGACACTTTCTGAACTTCACTTTCAACAGTTTTATTTGGAAATGAGCTTACATGAATATCACATACATGCTTATACTTTTCAGAAAAATTTGGAACAGTCTTGTTCAATAACGCTAACTCATGCTCTGAACATGGGTCTGATTTTCCTTCAGTTTCTTTATTTAATGTTCCACCTGAATGACTAGAATCTCCATTTTCTGAGTCTTCAATTGATTGTTGTCTTAAAATTGATTTGACTGGTTGCACATCAAATGTTTCTGGCAATAACCAATCAATATCCGTACATAACTGAGCAACTTTTGACTTATTTGGTAATGTTATTTCTACCTCCGTAATATTTTGTTTTGCCAATGTTTTTGAGGTCTTTTGTGAATTATTTTCTGTCTTTTCATCATTCTCAATTCCTAGTATATCATCAAAAGAAACCTTAGAAGATGGCAATAGAGATTCAACAAAAGTGTCTTGTGGAACAGTATCTTTGTTTTCTTTAGGCACAGCAATAAGATCCTCTATTGAATGAAATAAGTTTCTATCCTCACATTTTTCATTTATCTTTTCTTTGGAACCTGCCCTGTCTGTTTTCAAGGACTTGTTTAAGGTCTGAGTTTTTGTTTTCAAAAAACTTTGTTCTGTTTGTACACCTAGAGTCACAGTGTAGGTCAACTTCCTGTTTGTTCCACTTTTCAAATCTGTGACAAAACATGATGACCTACATTGTGAACTTATGTCCACATCCACACTAGCCTTTTCCAGTGGTGACCTCTCCCTAGGCTTGATCAGTTTTAAGCTAAATTCAAATCCATCAAAACGTCTACAATTTTCCAATTCATTTAAAATGTCTTCTGCGTTACAAGAAACACCAATATCCCTTTTCTTCAAAACTGACAGTAACAAGTTGTCTAACTTGTTTTCCTTGTCATTTTCACTGTCGGTTGATTTTGCACCATTTTCGCTGACTGACTGACTAGAGTCTGAATTTCTACACAAAGCAGAATGAGCACCATATGAGATTGTCGGCAATTTGCTATTGTCCGTATCAACAGAATGTGACATTAATAGTGAGAGGCCATCAGAAGGTGGTGTTGAGAGTAGACATCCACCTAAATGAGGCATTTCAAAAGAAGAATCAGGAGGTGGTGTTTGACGAGCACCAACTGAACGCTGTATTAAAGTTGAAGCACCATGAACATGTAACAAATCTGGAGGATCAAGACTTTCTTGACTAGCATTACTTTTGGTCAGACTACTTTCGTTCTGTTCTTCACATTCTTTAGAAAGTTCTGACATTTTTTCAAGTATTGGTGGAGAAATTTCTGATCCAACCGACGTAAATGAAGGCAGAGAATGAACATCAAAACCAGGTTCAATTGTAATTTCACATGGTTTTAAATCTTCATTAGTCACATTTCTGTCATTTTCTGTGTCATCTGTATTTTCAACACTGCGTGATCTGAGCGAAACAGAATACAACCCAAGTTTATAGAAATATTTATCCTTTTCACATAACGAATCAAAGTCTCCTGGTTCAAAAATCTGGCTTTTATCCTTTGGAGTAATACAAAACGTGAAATATGGTGATATTAATCGCTTCCTATTTCGTGATTTCTTTGGTTTTTCAGATTTTTCTGCTCTCTCAGTTTTTTCAGACTTCTCAGATTTATCTGACTGACTAGTACCAACGACTTCCTTTTTAACAGAGTTGTCCAAAATACTCAGTTTACCTGCAACCTGTTTTCTTCTTTTTGCGGCACTTATCTGTCTCTGTGTAAGCGGCAGAGTATGTGGAACATTCTTTTTTGGTCGCAGTATTATCTGAGTCATATTTCTAGTATTTCTAACTCTACAAGGTGTTTGGTTATGCTTTATCAAAAGTTCTCTCGTTTTAAACATACGGTCACATGCTCTACATTTTACAGGTTTCTCATTTTTCGGTTTTTGTGTCACAGTTTTTTTCACATCAGATACTTTCGGTTTTGGAACTGTTTTTTGTGATGGTTTTGCCTTAGAATTACTTGACACTGGTTTTGTTTTCTCATTTTTCTTGTCAGTGGTCTGTTTATTCGATTTCCCATTTTCTTTCTTAGGTTTTGTTTTGTTGGAAGATACAGCTGTTTTGTCTTTCGTCCCAGCTTTTCCACCATCTTTCAATTTAAGAGGTATTTTTGCTTTTAATGAAGGCTTTTGTTTACTATTTGCAGTCTTTTTCACAGACTTATTTGCTTTACTTTGTCTCCTGGAATTAACACCTGCTGATGCAGATTTTTTATTAGACAAACAATCTGTTAAAACAACTACTAAATTCTTCTTTCCAACTATTTTTCCAGTCCGAGTCTTTAAAGTTTTTGTTGTATTTTTCACATCCCTTTTCTTTATCTTTATTTCAATTTTCTTCTTTGCCTTATTATCAATTTTCTCCTTTTCATTTGTCTTAGTTTCTAAAGCCTTCCCACCCTCTCCTTCAGACTGGTTTGTTTTATTTTCCTTTTCTTTTCCACTTGCCAGCAGCTTCTTTTTACTTAATTTCTGTTTTGCTTTATTTTTCAACAGTTTTTCTTGCATTTCTTTTAAGGTCATTTCCTTCTTTTTAACTTTTGTGGGAAAATCATCAAAAAAATCTTTACTCTTTCTTTTCCGTATTCTCTTTGGCAAAGCAGCACCGATGCCCCAAACTTCTGTTTTCGGTTTTTCTCCCGACACTAGTTTTAACGTAATTTTTGGTATTTTGTTGCTATCAGAGGTTTGGGGTTGCAGACTAGAAACATAAGTTTTATTTAGGGCTTCAGTTGATACCTGCTCATCATTTATGTTTCCTGTCTCTGGTTGGCATGGTGATGGTTCAGGTCGGCATGGTGACGCTTCCAGTTGACAAGGTGATGTTTCTGGTGGGTGTGGTGATGGCTCGGGTGTATCTGATATGAAGTCATAGATCTTGAGGGCATTTCCTAATTTTTCTGCTTCTTCCAGTGCCTGAAACATAAGACATTATTTTTACCACTGATGATTGAAAAAAAAACAAATATTTTGAAGATATTTTGCAATCTCAAATTTTTTCAGAATATGAGTTGTTTTCAACTTTGAATATAACTTGCATGTGGAACCAAACATAAGATTTTGCAGATTAGTTGTTTATGAAGAACTTGACTTATGGTAAAAATATTATGTCGGGTCAGCATGCAAGTCATATACTGTAGACTCATTTTTCTTTGTAGTATACCAATTTTCGTGGATTTTGCAGGGAAAGGTAAACCACGAAATCAAGTATTCAACGAAATACTCATTTTTGGTTAGAGAAAAGAGAAAACAATAAAACTATGAAATTAATGTACCCTCAAAACTACTTTTTTCTGGAACAGCAAAAACTATTACTCACGAAAATAAATGAATCCAAGGTAGCAAAATTTAAACTTTCAGATACCGTCCATTGCCGTAATGCTAAAGACAGGACATACTAATATAATTTTGTAAGACAAGGCAGTCTACTAATGAAAATGTACTAGATCTAACATGTTAATAATTGACCTATTAAATATAGTCTAAACAAGATAAGATTCTAGACAAAAATAAACTCCAGTTACTCCATGAGCAGTTTTAGGGCCTTATCGCAACCTATCCTTTGAACACTCGGATGCTATAATTTTCTGGTGTAAGATGCTACGTTGCAAAAGTACTTTTGGTCATGATACCAACGAAAATATTTTAATGAAATACTTGAACTGATAGTAAGCAAAGTTTAAATTACTGTAATTTTCCAGGCAGGATATTATGAGTGACTTGTGATAGCCTACTCAGCTGTTATATATGCAAGTGTCAAAATGGGACAAAGGTTTAAAGAAATTGAATAGCCATTAAATGCAGGGATAGTTATCATCTTCAACAACCTTTGTTATTAGTCTATTTAAGTTGTATGTATCATTAGAACTGTAAGTAATATAATTTTTATGCCATGTCTTCTCCATATATCCCCCTTTATCTGTTCACAGATGCAATTTTGATCGTCATTGTCTTTCTTTTTTATTTTAGTACAATTACTTGCAATATGATTCTGCAGTAACCACTTTTTCAAAAACCAACAAGCGAATTTTTACTGGCTGTAAATTGGGTTGTGTTATTGTATGTCATTGTCACTTTCAGTCATTTTTTTCAGATTTACTAGGAAAGCAAAGCCCAGTCAACTATCCAGATTTTCACATAACCTCAGACCTTGGTTAGGTCAAAATAAAAAAAATACTTGTGATTAGTGTTTCCATACCGACCCCAAGTTTTTATGCCTATCCTTTAAGTTTTTCTTTATGAACTGTTAAACAGAACCACAATTCTCCCTATAGGTTCAAGTTAAACAAGAATATCATGTCCACAGGACACGATGTATGCCCCACCCATAAATGTGAACACTGAACCATGAAATTGGGGTCACAAACCCTATTACCATTTATTTTTAATCACATCTTGATGTACCCCTTGGTGAAATTTCATGTTGAGATGGCTTCTACTTCGCCTC
>JAOXYJ010256354.1:0-10041 GCA_028566555.1 Lithophaga nigra | reverse complement strand
AGGAACTTGATAAAGGCCTTTGGTTTTCTACAGGCATTATGATTTCCTCCACCAACAAATAACTGCAACAACTGTTGAAAGTGGTTTGAATTTTTTATAACAGATAAGAGGACATCAGGAAATTGCTCATCTCCTTAACAGAATATTTACTTACAATTTTCACTTCATGATAATAATCTAATTATTTTTCATTCGAACCTTTTTCCTTATATTGAAATTTTAAAAATGTCAGCATTAAATGTTCAAATTATTAGTAAATGTATAATGCAGGGTATGTCATAACAGGTGTAAACTTCAATATTGTACATAGATCTATCATACAGTGTGAGTCAGAAGACACTCACGCTGCCTTCATGATGCATGAAACCCAACACCAGGCATAGTACTTATATGTCATGTGTATGTCAATGTAGTAAATGCATGGACCAATTGGCCAATAGGATTAAAGAATGGGCTTAAATAATAGTAATAATATTGTTCTTTTAAATTATAGCTGGTGTACTTGTGCTAAATATATCAATATATCTTTAGAATTCATGTCTGTTTTAGTTGAATGCTGAATTCCATGTTGCAAATGACCCCCACTTATATGGTTCGTTGTTTTACAGATAATACATATCACTTGTATTTAATTTCACATTTATTTAGTTTCAATACCTCATTTGTTTTTAGAAAATAGCGTAACGTTTTATTATACTATGACTTACTTTTTTACAATGTCTTTATTTATTGTGTACATGTTTATACAAAGAATGTGTTCTTTAAAACTCTGTTATAAACGAATACCAAACTACACATATCTTAGCACGGATTTGCTTGATGTAGTTAATTTCAGCATGTTACTGATATAATTGTATATTGCTGTACTATCCAAGACCGTGAAGGGTATACTAGTTTACTTTGATATTACCACAGTGTTAACTGAAAGAATTAATGGTTTACTTATTCACTCCTGTTACCACTGTATTCTCTAGGACTATTAATGTTATACTTGTTTCGTCAGATATTACCACTGTACTCTCTAGTATCATTTTTTCTAAACCTGTTTCCTCCGGTACGGTACTCTCTAGGACTATAATTCTATATGTCTGTATTCTAATGTTACCACTCAACTGTCTACAACCATTTATTGTATACTTGATTATTCCGATATTAACGCTTATGTGTTCGCTCTGATGTTACCATTATACAGTGTAAGACCATTTGATGCTATACCTGTTTTCTCTGATGCTGTACTGTCCATTCCCATGTATTGTATACTTGTTTACATTAATATTACCACTCTACTACCGAGGCCTATTCATGGTATAAATATTTTCTATGATGTTACCACTGCGCTGTCTGGAAACATTTGTTATATATTTGTATACTCCTTTATTGCCAATGTACTACATGTATCTAGGACCATTAGACTCCAAACCGTATACTTGTTTAATCTGACGATACCAATATACTATCTAGGTTCACTAAACTTCAAATTGTATACTTGTTTAATCAAACGTTACCCTTATACTATCTATGACCATTAAACTAAAAGTTGTATACTTGTTTAATCTGACGTTACAAATATACTATCTAGGATCATTAAACTACAAACTGTTCATCAAAAATCAAAGGGAAGAGGTAATATTTATTTAGGTTAATATCAACATATTACGGTACAATAAACTGTGTGTCCTCCTAAAAGTAAAATATGAAATGCATATATAGCAGGATACAAGATAGAAAGGCTCATTTCCAACGTGTCATTTTTGTGTAAGTAATATAGAAAAGATGTTAAGACGAGGAAGAGGGGAGTTGGCACATTGCTTCATTGATACGTAAAAGGTAAATAATATTATGTTACTATTTAAGGTAAGAATTATTATTATTCTATTTTCCTCTAAATCCCATTCAGTGATTCAATTTTTACGGTTATTTGAACTGGTGAGCTGATCAAAATGTGCAATTTTCATTCATTTAATATCCTGGTAAGCTGTTTCAATCTTTAACATTAAGGTAAACTATGACCGACTCCTGGATATGACAATAATGTAATGTGAACATTTTTTCTCGTACATATAACATAGGTAAACGGTACATTTGTATGATTTCTTTGTATTACCGCTGTAATATCGTGTAGACTTTCTACCATCTTAACTTTTGATGTTACAAGTACATTAAATACAGGTGATTCTTTTGAATTAAACCGTAATTTATTGATTGTGGCGCGGGCTCAGTTATTATACAAAAATTGTCAGTGATTTCTTTTTATTTGAAATAAATTGTGATGATTTTTTCTTGTATTAAAATAGATTAATAGATTTTAAATGCATTAGTATATACCTTGCGTGCAGCCTGTACTTATTTTTGTTTAGAGATATATCTATAAATAAACAAACTGTCGGTAATGAATGTGTTGTCTGATGGTACGGACGTTGGTTTACTATGCTAGAAGATCGAGGAGAGTCCCATATTCTTCTCGTTACAGTCTACATGTGTTCTATCGTACAGCTAAGATACAGAACAACGGTAACCAAAATCGCAAGTATTGGACAATTAGTATTTATTTTTTTCTACACTTATAATCAGTTACATGTGTCCTCCAGGCTTTGCTCCTCGGATCGAACCTCTGTATTCCTGCAGAAAAAGAATATTGATAAAATCCAGCAGAAGACTGTTTCTTTGCTATCTTTGTACTGTATCTAACATCTTATGTATCTAATATAAATATTAACAAATCCCAGTCTGTTATATAGATTGCTTTGATTTCAAGACATGAAAGTAGCTTTATGATTTTAATACCTTACAAACCACAAGGGTAGCCGGAGTATAGAAGTATGGCTACCTGGACTTCTCCCGTCCGGCAGTAAGACTCGTGTTGAGGGGGCGTCCGTTTGGCTGTGCGGGATGTATAAATACGCAGTCACATCCGTTCTGATTGGGGACGTTAAATCCAAGGCACGTGTTCGGAGAATGCCACGCTCTTTGCCTTAGCAACAACTCTTCGGAGGGGTCCGTAGGAGACCTGTTATAAGGCTAAATTTCTGACCCTACCAATACTCCCTCGTTTTCCAGCGGCAGTCAAAATTACCCACCCTTCTCCCGGTCGACCCACTTTTCAGATCCTACCAATTGATATATTGTTATCTTGTTCTCGTCCTGAATATGCATGAAAAATTTGCCGCTGGACGTTAAACAAATAACAATCAATCAATCAATATTTTATTATGTTATGTGAAAATTCAATGCCACTGATCGTACTATCACTAGGTTCAGTGAATACCTTTGTCGTATGGGGTGTGGATTTTATGTCTATTACTCCTACGTATTACAATATTACTTATTTTATTATGTTATATGAGTTCACTGTTACTGATCGATTAGTTCCTCTTTTGAGAGAGTGGTTGCTGTATATGTAGGATTGCCTTGTGAACCACCAATGCGTAATTCTGTCATTAAGCAATCAATGTAATACTTTTTGCAGATGATAATGATGTTGTTAAGGGCCTTATCTGCAGGAATAACAACAAATTTGTCATGTATTTGGACAAGGTTTCAGCTACATCATGGTTTGTGAAGACTGATGATGCTTTTGTGCTCATGGACCTACCTATAATTTGATCATTCGTATTTGAATCAACGACATCAGCTTTCACGCATTCTGAAAATCAACCTCCTTCTTTCTTCTCGTTTAACCCAATTTCTGGCGTAGTCCTCAACAGAATCCACCAGGAGTTTAAAATTGTATTTCCAATTAATGTATTTTGGCTCACGGTACTTAGGTCCTTTTACAAGGATATTACGGAGACTATTGTTGTCTACGATTTTCAGGTCTCCAGTAATGACGTGGCCAGCGGAACTATATTTGTAAGGGGAATTGTTACAAGAACAATCGGGAGGTTTTGCTGTGAAGTCGTCGATTATGAGGTCCTGCACTACACGCCTATAACTGAAGATTTTGGGTGCATTCGTCGTAGTATAGGTATAAAAAAAATGATGGGGACTGATTTGTCGTTGAAATAAGGTGGAATCTTAGATCTGACATATTCATGGTATAGTTTTGAGTTTATACTCTTACTTATCTAACTATCACTAGGTTAGGGTAATACCTCTGTCTGTGGATTTTATGTCTATTTATCCTAGAAATTTCAATGTTACTAAATAATCAGACAGGATATAGGTTAACTTGTTTCTTGACTGCTTTAGACAAGCTAGATAAAATGTAATTTTTAAATGGAATCGATAACGTATCCTATTGTCGCTAAAATCAGTCAATGCCTGTGTGTTTGGATTTAATGTCTACAAGTGCTGGGTATTACACTGTTACTTATTTTACTATCACTAGCTTAGGTAAATGTTTGCAGATTAGTCCTCGATATTTCACTGCTACCTATCTGACTTTCATCAGGTTAAGTCGATACCTCTGTCGGTGGATTTCCTGTCTGTTACTCCTTGACATTACGTAGTCTTTAGTTTACACTGCTACTTATCTATGTATCACTAGGTTATGTTACTATCTCTGTATGGATTTTTTGTCTATTTGTTTTGGATATTTCCCTGTTACTAATCTACCTATTAGTAGGTTGTCTGTGCCACCGTCGGCAAGTTTTATTTCCATAAGTCGTGATTATTTCACTTATCTAACTGACTCTATCGTAGGTCAATAAATCTATCTGTAGGTTTTATTTCTATTATTCCTAAGTATTTCACTGATAGTTATCTTATTACTATCACTACATTTCGTTAATATCTCTGTTGGAGGAGGATATTTCACTCGTATACGTATTTTACCCGGCTATTCTATGTTGAATTATTTCCTGTCACGTCATGCTAGAATCGTATTCTTATTATTATTACTCATTTTCTTAACATTTTACTGTCGGCAATTATTTCCAGTTTAGCGTCTTTAAGAAGAACATGATGTTTTCATGTTATATTTATATATATCAAATTCCAGGTGGGATGATACGGACTCAATACAGGGATTCAACCATCACATCCTTAGCGATATTTTCTGCATTTACCATTTTATAGAATTGTTTTAAATTTATCAACATGATGAAAACTACTTCAAAAACGGAAGTTCGATTAATTTGCATGACGTTTGGTTGCTCCAAAATAATTTTGCCCCTGATAGTTATACTTTCCGATAAAAAAAAAGAACATTATCATCACTGATTTCTTAGTCTTTAAGTCACAAATATAAAATAATATGTCACAAAATAAGCTTACTTTGAATCATTTTTGTTTTGCCCCTTTGTCCCTTTTTTGCCATTTATCTCTATAGTAAAGGCTAGGATCCTAATACCTATTACTTGTCATTTCTATAATCAAAGAACAATGTGATGATATATAACAACCCTATACATATGTATATATAACCCATTTTTAGTTTGGCCCTTAAATTCCAGCAGTATGGGTTATGCCTTTTTAGACAATTACAGTTTGCATGTACAATAAGTGACAATTGCATTTATATATTACGACTGAACTTTTAAGCAATTTTACAGTTTGACCACTTTTTTGCCCTTCCCTTTATCATGACTACTTTTATTGGACTTTAAAAACCTTACTGCATATGAAGACGCTGTAACGAACATTACTGTATCTTATTAAAATGCACTGATTAAAAAAACAATGTTCTTGTGACAAGCTTTATAAAACCGAAAATCCTTTCTGGATCCTCATTCACCCTCAGACCCAACAAGCGAAATCCACAACCTTACTGCATATCTACATATAGTACTGCATATCTACATATAGTAAGGAACAATACTATGCACAAATGAAAGAAATGAAAATATAAAAAATAAACAAGGAGTTCCACTGACAAGTTTTTTAACTGGAGGAATGCCTTTTGGCCCCTTCCATCAATAAAAATCGAAAACCTTAATGCATAATCTACACATAGTAAGGAACAATACACAAAGAGAAAACCTGCAAAATAAATAAACGAGGAGTTGCACTTGACAAGATCTGCTTTACCCCAAAAAATTTTAATGAAAAAAATCGATTATCTACTATCCAACCCTAATTTTATGTCGAATTCTGGTATCTCGAAATATTCAGAGCAAAAGACATCGATTTTTAACTGATGATGCTTTGATATCATTTCCGAAATTTTGTAGTCATAAAATGTTATAAAATTTTATAAGAAAACTAAGGTTTGTCTTACACAGTTTCCAGATATTCTTAGCTGGATATTGGCTATCCTTTTTCGTCTTTTTGGTACATTTCTGTTTTCATAAGTTTGATTTATCTACTTAGTACTCCAAATACTTGGGTTGATAGAGTTAAATAGAGAAACTGCGGTCTGCTAGTCAAAATGTAAGAACGGTATTTTTTTTTTGTATTTCGACAGAAGGACAGGTCCATTACAATATCCCCAAAATTTCTTTAAAAGGTACGGAGGTAGGCATAATAATACGGGTGTTTTCTACATTTGGATCTCTGTGGTCGAGTGGTCCAGGCAGTTAGTTATTTACGTCTTAAGTTGACCACCGGCGTGTCGATATTGAAATTAGGGAGTTAGAGCCTGAGAAGTGCTAAACTCTCCAGTTCCTTGTCGACTGCCAAGGTAATCCGTCCTCCTCCCGCAATAAAAATTGGAACCCATAATACAGCTTAGAAATTACTAAAAGTATCGGAAACCCAAAATTAAATCAACCTTTCTCTCCTAGATCTGTATATCTGTGCATTCAATATTGGTTTGAAAGGATTAATGACCGTATATTAATCCGTAGTATTAGATACACAATTTGATGGAATGAAATAAAACAATTTTGAAATTTGAGAGAAAAATGAAACTATTATCAAGTCTATTGATGGCACCAGACCAAAAGGTAAGAATTCCAGGGTAAATTCATAAATTTATTCATATGTGGGTTTGTTTTCTAATAACAAAGGTATTGCACTGATTGTTTTCCAAATTATGACAATCTTTTATGTATACAAATAAGTAAAGATCATCTGAGTATATTTCATTTCGAACATCCGACACATATTGATAAAGGAGATTGATTGATTGATTGGCGATTAACATCCAGCGAGCACTCTATCAGTTATATTCAGGCTGAGTTGAAATGCAAAAGCTGTACACTAAATAAATGAATATTTCGAAAGCAAAACCTTGGTAAAACTATGGTATATCATCCTTGCGGAAAGGTATCATGAACAGATCATCAAAGTTCCAGAGGACATGACAATGACCAGGTGATCCAGAATTTAGCTGTTTGTACATTTGAGCAATGAAATCTCTAGTTCTGAATTATTGGAAAATCTTTAACAGAGTCATAATCCTATTACGCATTATATATCAACTGATTTCAATAAGAAAATCTATTATATGATATTATTTATTTTGATCCCTTTCACAGAAAGCAGAATAATGCCACCTATCATTGCTGGCCTAAAAAACCAAACTGTCGTAAGTGGAGCAGACGCCCGTTTTGAATGCCAAGTATTAAAGAGTAAAATGCAGTACCATGTACAGTGGTTTCAACATTTCCAGGTCAATGGTTCATACAGGAACGAGGACGGTGTACCACATGTTAATATTATACAAGTAATTATCTTTCAAAATATGACATTTTTGTATAAAAAATATATCCATTGGGATAGGGTAATATAAGACATCAGACACAGTAGGAGATATATGCATTTTTCTGTATAAGATATTGCTTTCTGAAACTAGCGAGAAAGTTCAGCCAGACCTATTCGAGAATGATCTGTAGATGTTCTTTTTCCAAAGCTCTGTTTTATTACAAATACGAAATTCAAGATGATAGCCATTGCAGGAAAAGTTTAACACGGGCATATGGGCAATATGTGTTCAGCTACTGTTCCGAGAAATCACCGAGACAATTAAATGAATGATCAATATTCAGGAATGATTACTGGGTTATCATGTGCAAAGTTTTTCTTTTTTATCTGATCACAAATCAAAAAAGCCACCGCAATATGACACAGCCTAATCTAGAATTCATTGGGCAAATACTAACAAATCGTCACAGAAAGCAGACAATTGAAACAGAACTGTTCTTGCGTAATGACTGAATTATCTCTTTCAATGTTTGTCTTTTGTTATGCTGATTCGACATGACCGCCAGCACGAATTATTTGTTCTAATTGGCTCAAAGGTAAAAGCTGTTCCTGTTAGAAGCCACATGCACAGACCGTGTAGGAATGTCGTTTGGATGGTCGTCTACAAATGTATGCTTTTCATATTGCATGGAAATCCAGGATATTTGCCAATGTAACACATAGAATAATGCAGAATCCTGCTGGAGGACCATTAATATCTTCTTCATGGAACGCGGAACCAAAATTGTTCCTGACTGATCACTGAAGGCTTTTAACGCAAATATGAGATCCAGAGTAGCAGACTGTATAGAACATAGGACACTATGAAAAAAAAGAAAAAAAAAGGACAAGATTAGCACCGCAGCAAGACATTGTTAAATGTTCCACCCAGTAACAAATAATTAATAATCTTCCTTTCTGGTACTATTGAGACTTTTAAAACAGTAACTTTTCATAAATGACAACTGGGTAGGCCTCTTCCATGTCGCTACGAAACCAATATGGCCTCTAACGCAGGACATACTGTAAATTCAGATATTAATGCGATGTTTTTATTAAAGCGAAAAATGCGACTGGGTGGGCATCGAATTATTAAAACTTCACATTGTTATGATATAGCATTATTCTTTAATACATGATATTTACCTGTTAGTACATATGTACTTAACTGACTTTGTATTATGTTGATCAGTGTCCTTTATATTTTGTTTACTTATTTACAATTTTTCATAAACTATTTATAAGGTGATGTAAATTTGCTGGATGTTACTTAAAAAGACAATGCCTAATGATATTACATAGTTGGGAAATTTCCACGACATCACTTGATTTGGATTGTTCTACAAAATCACATGCTGATGGATCTTCCTCGAATTTCTGTTGGTATAAAAGCCGGACATTCGGTCTGCTTACATTGGATACTTAATCTGTTTGGAGTTAATCATCGTTAAACTGTAACAATATAACTTATCTGGATTAGTGCTTGTTGCGTGGCTTTGTTCACTAAGTGCAAATTTCATAGGGGTTAATAACCCGGCATTATGCAACGGTACATTACGTTAAAAAACTATGAGGTCTGAAAGATTACATTTATGGATTTATATTTATATCGTACGAACTTAACATTTTGAGGAACTTTTCCGTTACCTTGAAAACACTTGTTACAGTTGGATTAAAGTGGTTTTATCTGGAATATTCTATTGGATTCTTTGGAACAGTAACCGAACTTTGAACTCTGAACCTAATAAGGCCAGTTATATTTACATAATGTATTGTTGGTTTGTCTATCTTTAATAATAAAGTATAGAACAATAAATATTGTTGGTTGCATCTTTGTTATTGATTTCTGATCATACAACATTTTTAATCACTTTTTCCATTTTATACTATACTATAATCAATATAAGATTAAACACAAACACAAACAGCGAAGGAAACATTGACACAACACCAAAACCCAAAGCAAGATAATACGAACTCCCACAAAAAAGCGGAAGTAACATCAAGTGCTCCGGAAGGGTAAGCATGTCCCGTGTTACCCGTCGTATTACCATATGTGTACAACCAGTAACAAGTCATAAAACGGTTATGGAGACGGGTAACAAATACGATACAGGAAACAAGTCCATAATCATCTGCGGCATAGAAACTCATAATTGTTAACCAAATCGTGATGGCGACCGTTAAATTTCGAGGTGATGACGGTTTCCAAGGCTTGACATGGCCTTGACTGATCGTATGTTTTTTCAGACACAGGAGATATGTGAAGTGTAATTTATCTAACATTAAGCATGTATTTTATAGAAATAGAAATGGGTTTAAGACGTCAGATACAACCCATCAGATACAAAACCTTGTATCATATATATATGTGATATAAGATGTACTTTAGTCGGAACACCTTTCGTGACGTCGTCAGATTGGAATGCGGGAAACGCCCCATGACGTTTCTGCGAGTAAATACACAATCCCATTGTA
>JAOXYJ010256353.1:0-16421 GCA_028566555.1 Lithophaga nigra | reverse complement strand
GTCTCCAGTTCTGCCAGTGTCTGTTGTATCCAGACTAACAATTCTGATGTATGATGTCTCCAGTTCTGCCAGTGTCTGTTATATCTGCAGTACCAGTTCTGATGTATGAGATCTGCAGTTCTGCCAGTGCCTGTTATATCTACATTACTAGTTCTGATGTATGAGGTCTACAGTTCTGCCGGTGTCTGTTGTATCCACACTAATGTCTCCAGTGCTGTGACTATTGTATCCGGACTACCAGTTTTGATATATGATGTCTACAGTTCTGCCAGTGTCTGTTATATCCCAACTACCAGTTCTGAAGTAATACGTCTCCAGTTCTTCCAGTGTCTGTTGTATTCAGACTACCAGTTCGGATGTATGATGTCTCCAGTCTGCCAATTTCTGTCGTACCCAAACTACCAGTTCTGAAGTATGATGTCTCCAGTGCTGCTAGTGTCTGTTGTATCCGAACTACCAGTTCTGAAGTATGATGTCTCCAGTTCTGCCAATGTCTGTTGTATCCAGACCACCAGTTCTGATGTATGATGTCTCCAGTTCTGCCATTTTCTGTTGTATCCACACTACCAGTTCTGATGTCTGATGTCTCCAGTTCTGCCAGTGTGTGTTGTATCCAGATTAGCAATTCTGATGTATGATGTCTCTAGTTCTGGCAGTGTCTGTTGTATCAAGACTACCAGTTCTGATGTATTGATGTCTCCAGTCTGCCAATTTCTGTCGTACCCAAACTACCAGTTCTGATTTATTGATGTCTCCAGTTCTGCCAATGTCTGTTGTATCCGAACTACCGGTTCTGAAGGATGACGTCTCCAGTTCTGCCAGTGTCTGTTGTATCCAGACTAACAGTTCAGATGTATTGATGTCTCCAGTGCTGTGACTGTCGTATCCAGACTATCAGTTTTGACATATAATGTCTCCAGCTCTGCCAGTGTCTGTTGTATCCACACTACCAGTTCTGATGTATGATGTCTTACCATCAACTGTCAGACTTCAGCAGTACCATCATCAGCCTCCTGTGTCACCACCATCTGACAGACTTCAGCAGTTACATCATCAGCCATATATGTCATTACTATCTGACAGACTTTCAGCAGTAACATCATCATCCCACAGTGTCAGCCATCTGACAGACTCCCAGCAGTAAGATCATTAGCCAACTCTCTCATCACTATCTGAAAGATCTCCAGCAGCAACATCAGCAGCCTCCTCTGTCATTGCCATATGACAGTCATCCTCCATCAGCTGACAGAATTACTTCAGTATCATCATCAACATCCGGCATCACAACCATCAAACTTCTTGCAGTTGCATCATCAAACTACTGTGTCATTACCAACTGACAGACTTCGGCAGTAACATCACCTGTGTCATAACTATCTCACAGACTTTCAGCAGGAACATAATCGGCCTACTTTCTCACCGCCATCTAACAGACTTCCAGCAATAGCTCATCAGACTCCTCTTTTACTACCATCTGACAGAGTTCCAGCAGTAACATCAGCTTCATGTGTCACCGCCATCTGACAGAAATCCTCCATTGTCACCAGCCTCTGATGCACCGTAGTAATATCATCCTGCTGTATCACTATAATCTGACAGACTTCCAACAATAACATCAGCCTCCTGTGTCACCAGCATCACACTGAGTTCAACAGTATCATCCTCAGCCTCCTATGTCAACACCATGTGACTGACTTCCTCCAGTAAGATCATGAACCTCCTGTGTCACTGTTATCCTCTCAGGTTTCCTGTTTCACCATCCGACAGACTTCAGCAGTAACATCACCAGCCTCCTATGTCACCACCATCTAATACTTCAGAAATATGATTAGCCTCCCATGTCACCATTATCTGACAGACTTAAGCAGTGACATCATCAGCCTGTGTTTCCATCGTCTGACAGACATCATCAGCCTGCTGTGTCACCACCATCTGACAGACTTCTGCCAGTGGCATTGCAATCTACTTGTCACCATCATCGGACAGGCTTCTTCCACTAATATCATCAGTGTTCTGTGTCACCACCATCTGACAGAATTCCTGCAGTACCACCATCAGTGTCCTGTGTCACTTCCATCAGACAGACATTCCTCCAGTGTCATCGCAAACCTACCGTGTCACCACTATCAAACTGACTTCTTCCAGTAATATCATCAGTTTCCTGTGTCACCATGAGCTAACTTCCAGTAGATACATCAGCGTCGGTGCCACCACCATCTGACAGACTTCCTCCAGTGTCACAATCGGTCTCGTGTGTCATTGCCGTCTAACAGACTTCCAGCAGTAACATCATCTGCCTTCTGTGTCACTGCAATCTGACAGATTTCCTTCAGTGTCACCATCAGCCTCCTGTGTCACTGCCATCTGACAGACTTCTTCAAGTACCATCATTAGCCTCCTGTGTCACCATCAACTGACAGACTTCCAGCAGTAACATTATCAGTGTCCTGTGTCATTACCGTCTGACATACTTCCTCAAGTGTTACCATCAATCTTCTGTGTCATCGCCATCTGACAGACTTCCATCTTCCTGTGTCACCACTTCGGACACACTTCCTCCAGTTTATTCTTAATCCGCTCTGTTACCACCACTGACAAACTTCCAGTAACATCATACACATCAATCTCACAGACCTCCAGCAGTAACGTTAGCCGACTGTCACCGTCGTCTTGAACAGATTTCCACCAGTAACATCAGATTCCTGTGTCACTGCCTTCTGACAGACCTCCAGCAGTAACATCATCAGCCTTCTGTTTCACTACCATTTGATAGACTTCCTACAGTATCACCATTAGCCTTCTGTGTCACCGCCATATGACAGGCTTCCATCAGTAGCATCAGCCTGCTGTGTCACTGTTATCTGACAGACCTCCAGCAGTAACATCAGCCGACTGTCACCACCATCGGACAGACGTCCTCCAGAGTCATCGCAAGCCTTCTGTGTCACATCTGAGACTTATTCCTATAACATTATCAGCCTCCTGTGTCACCATCATCTGACAGAATTCCTCCATTGTCATCACCAGCCTACTGTCTCACCACCATCTGACAGAAATCATCCATTGTCATCACCAGCCTGCTGTGTCAGCATCAGCTGACAGAAATCCAATATCATCATCCGCCTCCTGTGTCACCACCATCTGACAGACTTATTCCCTTATACTAGTATCATTACCAGCCTCCTGTGTCACCGCCATCTGACAGACTTTCACCAGTGACTTCATCAGCCTCATGTGTCACCTTTTTCATATAGACTTCCAACAGTAAGATCATGCGCCTCCTGTCTACCGCTATCTGCCAGTCTTCCAGTAGTGACATCATCAGCCACCTGTGTCACTGATATCTGACAGACTTCCAGTAGTACCATCAGCAGCCTCCTGTATCACCATCATCCGACAGACTTCCGCCAGTAACATCATCAGCCTTATGTGTCATCATCAACCGATAGAATTCCTCCAGTATCATCATCAGCCTACTGTATCACCACCATCTGACAGACTTCCTCAAATGTCATCGCCAGCCTTCTGGTCACTACCATTTCACTCACTTCCTCCAGTTACATCATCAGCCTCCTGTGTCACCATCAACTGATAGACTTCCTCCAGTACCATCAGCCTTCTATGTTACTGCCATCTGACAGACCTCCAGCTGTAACATCATCAACATCCTGTATCAAGGCCATGTGACAGACTTCCAGCAGTAACATAATCACCCTCCTGTGTCACCAACATCTGACAAAAGTCCAGCGGTAACATCAGCCTCCTATGTCACTGACATTCGACACACCTCTAGCAGTAACATCATCAGCCTCCTTTGTCCGTTCCATCAGACAAACCTCCAGCAGTAACATCATCTGTGTCATCGCCATCTGCAGACATCCTGTATTGTCATTGCTAGACTGCTGTGTCACCACCATCTGGCACACATCCTCCATTTATATCATCAGCCTCCTGTTTCACTGCCATCTGAAAGAAATTCCTCCTCTGTGCCATTAGCTTACTGTGTCGCCACCATCTGACAGACTTCCTCCGGCATCATCATCTGACTGCTGTGTCACCATCAGTAATATCATCCTCCTCCTATGTCATCTGACAGACATCCTCCAGTATCATCATTAGCAACAACCATTTGAAAAACATGCTGTAAGATTAATAGCTTCGTGTGTTACCATCATCTGGCAGACTTTAGCAGTAAGTTCATCAGCCTTCTGTGACAGACTTCCTTAAGTATTATCAATAACCTCTTGTTTCATCACCATTTTACCGACCTCTTCTCAGTATCGTCGATATCAGCTATATCTGCTTGATGAACTACTTTACCACCATCTGACAAACGTCTGCCAGTATCACCATCTGCCTGCCATGACACCACCATCTGACAGACTTCATCCAGTAATATCGTCTGCCTCCTATGTCACCAACATCTGAGATTTCCACAAGTATCATCCTCTGCCTGCTGTCTCACCACCGTCTGACAGAATTCCTCCAGTATCATCATTAGACTCCTTTGTCGCCATCATCTGGAAGACTTCATACAGTATTATCATTGGTCACCTGTGTCACCGCCAACCGACAGAATTCCTCCAGTGTCTTCATCAGCCTCCTGTTTCACCACCATTTAACACCACTTCAACAGTCACATCATCAACCTCCGCTGACAGACTTCCTTTAGTATTATAAATAGCCTCCTGTTTCACCACCACTTGACCGACTTCCTCAAGTATCATCATAATTCTGCGGTGTCATTTCCCTCTGACAGACTTCCAGCAGTAACTTCATCAGCCACCTGTATCACCGCTAACTTAAAGACGTCCGGCAGAAACATCTTCAGCCTCCTGTATTAGCAAAATCTGACTTCCTCTAGTAAGATCATCAGCTTCCTTTGTCACCATCTGTATCTGTATTTTGCAATAACCACTGAAATTTTTGTTGCAAATGCAAGATCGTGGAATGTTCTACCAAACTTTTAGACTGCTTGTGGGTGATACATTTCCATCAACATGATTTTCAAAATACTTTAGTGGTATCTGTATTTCACATTATGACTGAAATTATGGGAAAACGAGTGAAATTCTTTGATTACCACTGTAGTCTGAGTATCATAACAACCTGTTGAGGAAATAAAAACTAAAAATTCAAGTTGATGACAATTTTATTTACTTTTCTATTATGAATTACTGTGAATTACTAAAACAGAAATTCCATTCACAATCTTCAGCCAAAAATGGATACTAGTTATCAAGGGTAAATGATGCTGAAAGAATTTCTATTGAAATTTTACTGAACTCAAGGCATCTCTTTAAGAAATTTCACTTGCATTTCTACTGAAAATCCCTTAATTTAAATGCTATCCTATTAATCTCTCTTCTATCCCTCTGTTTAAATTCTTCTGCTTATGTTAGTGCCAATGTCTGTAGTCTTTTAAATCCCACCCTTAGTTCTTCCTTGTACTCTGACAACCTCCTTGACTGATCCATTGCTGTATGCCCAGCTGAAATCACTTCCTTACCAACTTTCTTTCTTTTTTTCATTTGTTTTTCAATGGTCAGGATTTTACGTACCCCTACAGCACCACCTGACTAAGGTGTAATAGGGTTTAAGTTTAAAAAATAAAGTACAATTATTAGGACAATTAATTTTTTCGTTTTTTGTTTTCATGGTACACATATAAATGATGATAATATTTCTATCTCAGAAGCGTTTTACATTCTCACATTCACACCCTCGTACATACTTATTAAAAAAAACAGCCTCCTGTGTCACTGCTATTTGCCAGACTCCCTATAGTACAATCATCAGCCTCCTGTGTCACCACCATCTGACAGACTTCCTCCAGTAATATCAGCCTTATTCTAGTATCATCATCAGCCTCCTGTTTCACCGCCATCTTACAGACTTTCAGCAGTAACATCATCAGCCTCCTGTGTCACCACTATTTTATAGACCCAGCAGTAAGATCATCAGTCTCCTGTGTCACCGCTATCTGCCAGACTTCCAGTACTACCATCATCCTCCTGTGTCACCACCATCCGACAGACTTCCTCCAGTGACATCAGCCTCCTTTGTCATCAACTGATAGAATTCTTCCAGTATCATCATCAGTTTACTTTGTCACCACCATTAGACAGACTTTCTCCGCTATCTGAAAGACTTCCAGCAGTAACATCATCATCCTCCTGTGTCACCGCTATCTGCCAGATTTCCAGTACTACCATCATCATCATCCTGTGTCACCACATTCCGACAGACTTTCTCCAGTAACATCAGCCTTCTTCGTCATCAACTGACAATATTCTTCCAGTTTCATCATCAGCTTACTGTGTGACCGTCATCTAACAAATTTCCTCCAGTATCATCATCAGCCTGCTGTGTCACCACCATCAGACAGACTTCCTCTGATGTCATCGCTAGCATTCTGGTCGCCACCATTTCACTCTCTTCCTCCAGCAACATCAGACTCCTATGTCAACATCAACTGACAGACTTCTTTCAGTATCTTCATCAGCCGCCTCTTTCACCACTATCTGAAAGACTTCCAGCAGTAACATCATCAGCCTCCTGTGTCACTGATATTTTACAGATTTCTAGTAGTACCATCATCACCCACCTGTGTCACCATCATCGGACAGACTTCCTCCAGTAGCATCATCAGCCGTCTGTATCATCATGAACTGACAGAATACCTCAAGTACCATCATAAGTTTACTGTGTCATCGTCATCTGACAGAATTCCTCCAGTATCATCATAAGCTTCCTATATCACTGCCATCTGAGACTTTTAGCAGTAATATCATCAGCCTCCTGTGTCACCCTCTGACAGACATCCAACAGTAACATCATCCTTCTGTGTCACCACCATCTGACAGACTTCCTTAAGTATCACCATCAGCCTTTTGTGTCACCGCCATCTGGCAGACTTCCAGCAGTAACATCACCAACCTTCTGTGTCACTTCCATGTGACAGACTTCTAGCAGTTACATTATCAGCCTCCAGTGTCAACACTAACTGACTACCATCAGTAACACCATACGTCTCCTGTGTTACTGCCATCTGACAGACCTCAAGCAGTAATTTCATAAGCATTCTGTGTCACCACCATCTTACAGACCTCCTTCAGTATCTTCATCAGTCTCCTGTTTTACCGCTATCTGAAAGACTTCCAGCAGTAACATCATCAGCCTCCTGTGTCACTGCTATATTACAGACTTCTAGTAGTACCGTCATCAGCCACCTGTGTCACCATCATCCGACAGACTTAATCCAATAACATCATCAGCCTTCTGTATCATCATCAACTGACAATAGCTCAAGTATCATCGTAAGCTTACTGTGCCATTGTCATCGGACAGAATTTCTCCAGTATCATCATAAGCTTCCTATATCACTGCCATCTGACAGACTTGTAGCAGTAATATCATCAGCCTTCAGTTTCACCATCTGACAGATGTCCAGCAGTAACATCATCAGCCTCCTGTGTCACCACCATCTGACAGACTTCCTCCAGTATCACCATCAGCCTCCTGTGTCACCGCAATCTGACAGACTTCCAACAGTAACATCACCAGACTTCTTTGTCATTGCCATGTGACCGACTTCTATCGGTTACATTATCATCCTCCAGTGTCAACACTGACTATCATCAGTAACATCATAAGCCTCCCGTGTCACGGCCATCTGACAAACTTCCAGCAGTAACATCAACAGCCTTCTGTGTCACTGTCATTTGACAGACCTCCTGCAGTAACATTACCCGCCTCTTGTGTCATTGCTAACTGACATACCTCCATTAGTAACACCCTCAGCCTTCTCTGCTGCACCATCCGATAGGCTTCCTCCAGTGTTATTCTCATCCTACTGTGTCACCACCAACTAACAGGCTTAGTGTGTAACGACCATGTTACAGACTTCTTCCTGTGTCATTGCCACCTGGTACAATTCCTCCAGTGTTGTGCCAGTCTACTGTGTCAGCACCACCTAACCGATTTACTCCAGTGACAGATCTGCGACAATAAATCATAATTGTCCTGTGTCACCATCATCTGACAGACTTATTCCCTTATTTCAGCATCATCAGCCTGCTTTGGCACTGCCACCTGATCGTCTTCCAGCAGTAACATCAGCCTTCTCTGTCACCACTATCTTAGACTTCCAGCAGTAAGATCATCAGCCTCCTGTGTCACCGCTATCTACCAGACTTCCTGTAGTAACATCATCAGCCTCCCCTGTGACTGCTATCTGACAAACCCAGTAGTACCATCATCAACCTCCTGTGTCACCGCTATCTGACAAACGTTCAGCAGTAACATCATCGGCCTCCCCTGTTACCACAATCTGACAGACGTCCAACAGTAACATCATCAGCATCCTGTGCCACTGTTATCTTACAGACTTCTAGTATTACCATCACCAGCCTCCTGTGTTACCACATTCCGACAGACTTACCCCAGTAATATCATCAGCCTCTTGCATCATCAACTGACAAAATTCCTCAAAGATCATCATCGGCTGACTGTGTCACCGTCATCTGACAGAATTCCTCCCGTATCATCATCAGCCTACTGTGTCACCACCATCTGACAGACTTCCTCCAATGTCATCGCCTGCCTCTGGTCACCACCATTTCACTCACTGCCTCCAGTAACAGCATCAGCCTAGTGTGTCAGCATCAACTGACAGACTTCCTCCAATATCTTCATCAGCCTCCTGTTTCACTGCTATCTAACAGACTTTCAGCAGTTACATCATAAGCATCATGTGTCACTGCCATCTGAAAGACTTGCAGCAGCTATATCATGAGCCTCCCGTGTCACCACTATCTGGCAGATGTCCAGCAGTAACATCATCAGCTTTTGTGTCACCACCATCAGGCAGACTTCCTCCAGTATCACCATCAGCCTTCTGTGTCACCGTGATCTGACAGACTTCCTCCAGTATGTTCAGCAGCCTCCAGTGATAACGCTATCTGACAAACTTCAGCAGTAACATAAGCCTACTGTGTCACTGCCATCTGACAGACTTTCAGCAGTAATATCATCAGTCTCCTGTGTCACCACTATTTGACATCAGCCTAGTGTGTCACTGCCATGTGACAGAAGTCTACCAGTTACATCATCAGCCTCCTGTGTCAACACTATGTAACAGACTTCCAGCAGTAACATCTTCAGCCTCCTCTGTCACTGCTATCTGACGAACTTCCAGTAGTACCATCATCAGCCTCCTGTGTCACTGCCATCTGGCAGACTTCCAGCAGTAACATCATCAACCTCCTGTGTCACCACTATCTTATAGACTTCCAGCAGTAAGATCATCAACCTCCTGTGTCACCTCTACCTGTCAGCCTTCTAGTAGTAGCATCATAAGCCTCCTGTGTTACTGCTATCTGACAAACGTCAGTAGTACCATCATCAACTCCTGTGTCACAGTCATCTGACAGACTTCCAGCAATAACATCATCAGCCTCCTGTGTCACCACCATCTGACAAACGTTTAGCAATAGTATCAGCCTCCTGTGTCACCATCATCTGACAGACGTCCAACAGTAACATTATCAGCCTCCTCTGTCAACACCATTTGACAGACGTCCAACAGTAACATCATCAATCTCCTGTGGCACCAATAGGATATTATCATCATTCTTTGAACGCCATCTGACAGACATCCAGCAGTAATATCGTCAGCCTCCTGTGTCACTACTATATGACAGACGTCCAAGAGTAGAATTATCAGTCTCCTGCCATCCGACTGAGATGCAGTAGTACATAATGAATTACCATGAATTTAAGTGCCTTACTGTGAGTAAGTAATTTTTTGAATACATGATTCTTTGTAGTGTATAATTGGTGATATCCAAATAAATGTTTTCCTCTTTATTTTTAATATGGTTTTCAAATCAGATTAAATCTAATAAATGGTAATTTGGACATTGCACTGACCAAGTATGCACATGTATACATAACAATAAATGAATAATAGTAACTATTTATTATGTAGGAAGACTCAAACACATTTTTATACTAACATAACGAGCATTGTTTGAACATCAATGAAATCTTGTACATGTGTTACATAAACACACCAAAGGCTGAATAAATCGGCAGTTAACGGTATACACAACTTTTGATAACATGCGGAAAACTAATTGATCAGGCATTTTTAATAATAGTTTAGGCTAATGTTGTGGACTAGCCCATAATAAGATTTATTATTCAGAAGTTGGACCCTTTTGTTAACCAATCACTTATGGCTTTCAGCTTATTACATTTTTAGATTACTGTTCCTAACAAAATAAACATTTCTTATTGTTTTTCTTACAGTTAATTTTTGCCACAGACAATCAGAAGTGACTATATAGAACTTTCAGTACCAGCTGGGGTGAAATGTTGAATATTTTACAGTCCATCAGCCTGTGCAGATGCTAAGTATTTTATTGCATGAAAATAGCTTATATATACTTATGCAACAGAAATTATCAGTAACTAAAACATTGACATACAATATTCAACTAAACTTTTCCAGCTTTAAACCCAAGCAGAGAAAGAAATGTACAGAGACTTTAAAGGTGGAAATGGCTTTGTCTTTATGATAAAAAACCCAAATATTTACAATTTAAGATTTCCTCAATTTCTAGATTGGTATATATTGAAAAATTATTGGAGAGGTCCACACAGGGATACCCGATGATCACAAATCGCAAATTTTTGGTCGTAGGAATTGCATAATCACAAATTCATTCCACCCTAGCATATCTTGTTATTGGTAATCAAAAAGTGCCCCTATTTATGCCTTGTAATCATAACAATTATATAAATTAGTTATTTGGCCTTGTAATTAGATAATCTTAAAAGAATAGGCCTAGTAATCACTTAATCAAAAGTCTCATACAAGGTATCATTTGAAACAAGATGTCCTGTAATGAGAACATCATCCCAATAATTTTGCACATTGAAGTGATACATTTTAAATAGTTACTTTTTAGCTTACCTGGCCGAAAGCCATGTGAGCTTTTGCCATCACTTGTGTGTTGCCTGTCATTAACTTTTCATATTTTAATCTTCTCTTTTGCATGAATAAATTATGGAAGGTCCTCCATCAAGTTTCTTCTTTTCATTTTGCTCTGTCAATTAACATGGCCGCCAAAGGCAATTCTTGTGGTTTTGATATCCAATTTTCAAAACTCCTCTCCTCTAATACTACAAGGCCAAATGTTTTGAAACTTTATAGGAATGGTGAATGGGCAGTGTTGTGCAAAAATTCCCCATTTTGTATGAATTAGGAGGCAAACATGTAGGCTATGGCAGCGCAAAGTTTTACATTGAATTGTAGGGAAAATTACATTTTAAGGTTCTTCTCCGACATTGATGATCCAAACCACCCAAACTTTGTATGAATGATGTATGGAAGGTCTTCTACAAAACTTCCTCATTTGTGCCAAATGGTCAATTAGCATGACTGCTAGAGGCAATTCTTGTTTTTGATTGGGTAATTTTCAAAAATGTTTTCTTCTGATATTACAAGGCCAAATGTTTTGAAAATTTATAGGAATGATGGATGGATGGGTGGTCCTGTTCAAAGTTTCGTCATTTATTATTTGTCCTGATTGAAGGCTATGGCAGCACATAGTTTTACATTGAATTGTAGGGGAAATTACATTTTAAGATTCTTCTCTGACATGGCTGAGCCAAGGCCACATCCAACCAAAATTTGTATGAATGATTTGTGAATAGGTCCTCTACCGCGTTCTTATTTTGTGAATAATGCACCCAGAAGCAATTTATGTTTCTGAGTGGTTGATTATCAAAAATCTTCTCAGATGCTACAAGGTACAAATTTATTGAAACTTATAGGAATGATGAATGGGGGGTCCTCTACAAATATTCCTTATTTTGTACAGTTTGGGCAGCTAACATGCCAGTTATGGTGGCACATAGTTTTACATTGACATGTATGGAAAATTAAGTTTTAAACTTTTCCTCTGACACTGCTTAGCCAAATCTAACCAAACATTGGATGGATGATGTGTGGAATGTCCTCTAAAACGTTTCTTCACTTTTTTGCTGATAGGTCAATTAGTATGGCCACCAGAGGTAATTATTGTTTCTGATTGGCCAGTTTTCAAAAATTTCCTCTGGTGCTACAAGACCAAATGCTTTGAAACTATAGAAATGAATGGGTGGAACTCTAGAAAAGATTTGAAACTTTTTAATTGTTTTTTACACAGATATTGTCCCTAAAATACAATAAATTACATGCCAGAAAAGCTACTTCTGAGTCTGCCTCCACTTTTATGTCCCAGTTTCTCTTTATAGTTTCTGATATATAAAAACTTGATATATAGTTTTATATATCAGAAAGTATAATAGATACAGCAATGAAACTTAGTATATAGATGCACAGGGATAATGTGCACGACACGATGCAAAATTTAGGTGACATTGACATCAAGGTCATGCTTTAGTGACTCTAAAATAATATGCTTAAATGCATAAATGCTTAAATCAAAAACTATAATAGATACAGCAATGAAACTCGGTATGTAGATACACAGTGATAATGAGCACAACATGATACCAAATTTAGGTGACCTTGACCTCAATTCATGCATTAGTGACTGACTCTATCCTATTTCGTCGAGGATACAGTCATTAAATTTCATATGTAGATGCATACTGATGATGCACATGATACTGTTATGCTAGCATTGCTATTGACATGCTGTTGCTGTGGTAATATTACCCTCCACCTTCTATTGCTATGGTAACATTGCTATTGACTGTCTATAGTTGTGCTAACATTGCTATTGACAGTCTTTGTTGGTGGAAACATTGCTGTTGACTTACTATTGTTGTACTAAGATTGCTATTGACCTGCTATTGTTGTGTTAACATTACTGTTGACGTGCTATTGTTATGTTAACATGGCTAAGCCAGACAAATACCTTTTGTTTCCAGTAATATTCTGATTGCTGAAAGCAGATGAGACACTAGGGTCTGTAGAACTGTTTACAAATTCTGCATTTATTCCATTAAAGCTGGGGAGGCAGACTTTGTTATGGGGGATTTAACTATGTATTGATTAGTCCTAATTTGCTGAAGGATTGGATCTTCACCATGGATGTCTTGTCATATGACCTTGGCATCTAACCTTTGGCCTTATCAAGTTCATCAGCATTTTACACGTTACAGGTTTCTCAGACTTAACCTCTGAAACAAAATACAACAATGTGTTGTCTCCACACTGTATTCATACTAAATCCCTTGTTGAAATTTTCAGCAGATCATGATGTACTGGCATAACCTGTGTTTGCTCTGTTTTTATGAACTGTTTTTAAAATATTTGAAGATATGTATGATGATTATGTTTCTAATTTCAAAATTCAATAAATTTACATGTTTCGGTTTTTCCCTAGTTCAATGAGTTCATGATATTCCATAGCACTGCCATATAACTGTATAGTTAATTAAATATGTTTCTTTGGTAATGTTTTTAGCTCACCTTCGAAAAGGTCATGTGAGCTCTTGTCATCACTTTGTGATGGCCCAGCTGTTGTCTGTTGTCATTTCACATATTCTCAGAAATGATTGGGCCAAATGAACCCAAACGTGGTAGTAATCATGGATATAAGGTCTGTTATAAATATCCTCTCTTTGTCCTGACCGGCCACCAGACATGACCGTCATGGTCAGTTCTTGTTTCTGATTGGTCAATCTTAAAAATCTTCTCTAAAACTATGTGGCTAAATGCACTGAAACTTAAGAAGTATCTACTTGAGGTCATCTACAAAGTATGTTCATTTAATTTTGTCCCAGTTGACCAAAAAACATGACTGCATGGAGATTCTTGTTATGCATGATAGACAATATATTTATAATTACTTAAACTGATCCCAATTCTGGATGATAGTTATGGAAATTCCTTAGAGGGAATCCCAGCTAATATCAGCCTGCCAGATGCTTTGCATGACAGATATTTAACAAATTTCACAAATGATTCATAATATATCTTAATACACGTATTAAAATATTTTAGTGTGATTTCTGTTTACCTCCATTTTACTGGGATTGATGAATATAAATTGTTTAATTTCCGCATTGGTTCTAGTACCTGATTTTTTAAAGCCTTACATACTCATTCAATGCTTGACTATCCTTAAACTTCCTGAGATATTCTGTGTTTTACTGAGCTTAATCAAATCTTTTTCACACTATATGGCATATAACAAGTGATTACTTACACTTATGCAGTAATTAAAAGGACGAGAAGGGGCTAGGATATGTTCCTTCGATCGAAAGATCACTACTTCAGTTTTCTTCAAAAGCAGACAACAGAAAATTAAAAATAAAGGTAAAACATAGTCCCCTTCAATTTAAATGGTTGCTTCCTTTAAATGTTTACACAAGGATCTACAAAACTCAGATCAAGTTTGATCTGACCATATTTGCATGTGGTGTTTCAGAGTTATGAGCCATAATATAGACCTTTACAATATAAAAATGTGCATTTTTATTGGTTCTCACACAATAGCTCAAGAATCACTTGACCAAATTTATTTTACTTCAAACCTACAAAGGTTACATTTTGTCCATTTTCATTTTTGTTTTTCCAGAGTTATGGGCCTTTATATTATGAAAAATTGCAGTTTTATTTGTTCCTACACAATATCTCGGGTATTGCTTGACGAAATCATTTAAAAGTTTTATGCAATTTTCAAACCTGTTAAGAATGATCAACTAGAATTTTAAGTATTTTCACATTTGTCATTCAAGAGTAATGGATCTTTAAATTATGAAAAACTGAGCTTTTATTCTAACTAAAATATCGCTGGACCAAATTGTTTGAAATTTTTATACCATGTTTCAAACCTAGCAATTAGGAGGATGATTATCACATTGTTGTGGAGTAGTGCCCTTTGTATAATTGAATTTAAAATTTATTTTATTATTTTTTGGTTACTACACAATAGCTCACGTAGACAAATTGTTTAAAATCTGTATACAATGCTTAACAACAAAATAACAAACAGATTTGATTTTTTCCTTCTCTATTTTTGTCATTTTCGGCTTACAGGCCTTAATATCACCCAAAATTATATATAATTTCTAATTTTCATATTTTTCTTTGATTCCACGCAGAACAGGTATTTCATGTGCCTTAGGTGCAGCAGTCTATATGTAAATGTAGGACTGTACATTTTGTTAATATGATGATACATTTAAATATATAGGTTATTTATTATCATGATTAAGGCATTACTATCTTTTTGTGGATATTTACCATTACTTTGTCCCCCTTGTCCATTGTTATATTAGAAATTTTAAGATCACCCGGTCCATTGGTCCATGTGAACTATTGCCATCACTTGGCATCTGTTGTCAACAGAGGTCTCCTCCCCGGAATTCGGTATGTCAGTTGGAAACAGATTTTGCAGGAATAATCCTTGGGGTGGTAATCTTTGAGAATTATATCAGATAACACCACCCAAGATGGTGACCATTGCCGAATTTAACATAGTACCTTATAAGAAGTACCATGAGAAAAATGCTTGGTCAGTAAGAAGCAAATTTTGCACAAGATTCCTTTAAAAATTTTGTGTGATTACTAACCTGCGAAACAATACAGTCACCACAGCCAAACTTAGTTTAACATAGAACCTTATGAGAAATTATCTTAAAAGTTTTCTTGTCTTGAACCACTTGGTCAATTATAACAGCTGCAAACTTTGTGTAATATGGTCATTATTCAGTGAATCGATCACTTTCAAAAGTATATATGGTGACCCTGTTCATCAACCAAGATAGCCACCACAGTTGAAGATATTACAACATAGAACCCTATGGATAATTTGCTTAAGGATCTTCCTATCTGAAAACCACGTGGTCAGTAGGAACAAACGTTTGGTGTATGGTCATTAGGCCAACGAAGATGGCCACCACAGCCATTTAGTTTAACATAGGACCCAATGAGATATAAATATGAATCAATATCTTCTTATCTGTAACCACTTGACCAAAATCAATTAGAAATCTTGTCTGAAACGGCACGACCTTTATTTGAACCACATTTCGTAGAAAATACCCTTGCCCAGCAACCAATAGAAAATTTGAGGAAGTAATTGACAAAGGTTGCAAACGTTATATTCTTTTGAAATCCTTCTGAAACATGCCCAGTCATAGCTTATTTTATGTAGGCCGGTGAGCGATCATCACAGACTCCTGGGAACCTAATGTTCAACAGTGGCAGATCCAGAGGGGGTTCAAGGAATTTGAACCTCCCCTTTGTCAGAGAATATTTTTTAAAAAGGCAAACATTGATGATTTTAGAGGGTCATGACCTTGGCCATTACTTTACGTCCATCGTCTGTCAACAGTCTGTTATCCATAAACATTTCACATTTTGAACTTCTTCAGAACCACTGAACGGATTG
>JAOXYJ010256242.1:0-10042 GCA_028566555.1 Lithophaga nigra | reverse complement strand
ACTAAGTTTCCATGAAAGTCTGATGAATTTCCATCAAGCAGTTAAGGAGGAGTTGCGGATTTAAGACACATTTTTGATTACTTTGTTAACAGAAAACAATAAAACCACGACATTAAGCACCCTCGAAACTACATTTTTTTCTGGAACAACGAAAATTAATACCCACGAAAATAAATCAATTCACAGTATCCAAAGAAGAAGACATGACAAGACTGCATTCAATAAATAATACAAACATAAACAACCATTCAAACGCAGACACAATACCAGACTAGGACAATACAAACTCATATAAAAAACTATGAGTGAAATCAGGTGCTCCGGAATAGCAAGCATGTCCTGCTATGCGTGACGTCCATGATATCATCCTGTGTGTAAAGCCGCAAAAGAGATAAGGAGAAAAACAGCTACGGGTAGTCGATGCTAGCACAGGTGAAATATTGATTGCGTTTGCAACATAACACAAACAATTTTATGGCAAATATATACGTGTACATGTATCATACATGTTTGGTGGTAACGCACACTGTTGGGATGCTCAAGTATTTTGAAAATTTTTCATACGAAATACAACAGATACCAGGTTTAGATTATCAATCCCAGTTCGACCATTAAGCTTCATCTGTCCTTCAAACAAAATTGCAATTTCCTGAATTGGCACAAGGTAGGTTTCTATCCAGCGCGTCTCAAATGTTAAGCCTCTACATGATACTCACAGTCAATCTCAGTAAATGCCTGATGCAACGGCTTCACTTCCTGTTGCGTGAATAGCGAAAGTCGCATATCGACTTCCTAGACCAACGCACATTATCGAAGTTTCTGTTGTTCTAGAGTCTTTTCTCCATTCTATGGAAAACTGCATGCAGTTACTTGTGAAAGTCCATTTACAATCAAATTATTGTGTTCAAACGTATTTTGTCTACCCCGAGGTTAGTAATTTATCATGTCCCCTGACTTCGTGGGCACCTTTTTCATCGCCAAAGAAGGGTTATTAATAAAACTTGTTCCATACTTTATTTTAAAATACTAAGTAAGACCATCTCTGTCACATTTAATCTGTTGAGAATGATGCCGGTGTCATGTCGAATTTTGACCGCGTTGAAAATGGGGCCGATCGAAGTCAATGGTTAAATGATCAATTTTCAAAGTTAAAAAATGACCAGATTCCACATTATATCGGCTTTAATTTCGATTTAGAAATTACGAAAATTATATTAGTAAATATTTACACTCGTAAGCGTGCTAAATATATCATGCTCTGTTTTCTGTGTGATCTCATCTTGTATCATCCTTACTATTTCTTTTCCCGTTTATATAGTCCTTCTTTTGTGATCTTGTATTTTTATATTTTACCATCATTTTACTTCTCGTTTGCTACTCATTTGACTTTCATTAAACGATAGCAAAAGTTATTTCTAACGAGAAATGCGAGCTAGCTCAGGAATTTGGTAAATGTAGTGGTCTTTCGTTTATTTATTCAATCTATTTATTAAAATGAGAGATATTTCTATAATTGCATGATGAATAAGTCTAAGTATTTCAAATGTAATGATTAAGACAGTATATGGTTATCAAGATTTTTTATTGTATTTTAATGCTGCGTTCACACGTAATACGTTTTCGATGCGCATCCTAAAACGTATCGAGTGCGTATTACGTATGAACGAGCCTTCAAACGCTAAAAAACTGATACGTGTTAAATTAACGTTTTCGATGCACATTGATAATTTGTGGCCGTGTGGATAGGACAGCCTTTTTCTATACGCATTCAATGCTTATTCGATACGTTTTAAATATACAATTGAACCTAGCATTAATCTGTACAGCGGTAATAACTGTTTAATATCTATGGTTTAGTAAGTATTCTTTGATTTGTATATAAAGAGAAGAAAAAGTTTTGATGTCTTAATTTATTAATTTTTAACTATCCGCAGAATTTTTTCAAAATGGTCGTTTCGTTTAATATTTAGAAAAGTAGTTTCAAATATTAGTATTTAAGTATAATATTCATAAAGACTAATTCCGAAAATAGGTAAGTTATAAAGTATGAGATAAGTGTCCATATAATGTTTAATCCTTTACATAGCTGACAACAAACCACGTGTATACATTTTATTTAAGCTTGGTAAAAACTATCAAAATTAAGCAAGGGAAACCGGTGTGTCTACAAATCGTCACTATGATTAACATGAAGATAATAATGTTTTTTTTAATTAACAGGTAAAGATTACTACCAACTTTTACTCTGGGGTCATAAAGGTCAAAGTGCTGTAACACATTCATATGTCATTTTGGAAAAATCCGAGTATGCAAATTGTGTACAATTTTGGTAATAAACAAAACAACAAAAGCAGAATAATTTTGTACGCTTAGTTTTTCCAGCGCCTGACTGTAATTTTAAGAAGAAAGTAAGGAAAAATATAAAGTTTAAATTTCAATCAGCCACTGGCGAAAAACCGAGAATAAATATTTATTTTCTTCTTGCGTCCTCAGATTTTTTTCTAATGCAAGAAAAAAGAGTTTAATAAACCATTTTACATATAGATAGTGATCTTGCTAATGTGAAGATAAGGGTTTAATATTCCATATTCCATATAAAAGGAATATGAGTGTGGGGAACCATCGAGTCAAAGAGTTTAATAAACCATTTTACATATAGGTAGTAATCTTGCTAATTGGATTACGGTTATTCATTAACTGCAGTTGACGATCTCTTTGCAAGAAAGCAATCAGTATTTCTTAAATCAATCTGAAAGTTTTAATATTAAAAGTAGTTGCCTATCTATCCTTTTCTATTCAAATGGGAATCATGTTTCCAATTTATGATCCACATAATCTGCATGGATAAGTCGCATGTTGAAGCTGATGACAGATCTCTCCTTCCCGCATATTTACTTCGTGTAGTGTCGAGTCCACTTCTTAACGAGGATTTTTTTATCATTTCTTTTAAAATAGATCGTAAATGACCACCACTAAACGTAATTTTACACATATATATATAAGTAATTAAGGCTTTAAGCGATTAAAGCTACTAAAAGTATTCATATTAACTGAGATACCACTCATCAACAACCTGACAAATGGTAAAAAAATATGCAGTTTGAAACGCATATCATTGATTTACAAATGGTAAAGAGCAGTAAGCTCAAAATAGTACAATAATAAACAATTATCTAACACTGCCACACCATGACTTAAAAATATTAACTGTAAGTGCGAGAATTAGCCTTCCAAATTCTATAGTTATTCAGACGAAAGGATGGATTTTCTAATGTTTTATGTGATACCTGATCCATGGGGAACTATTCAACCTATATAAACTGATTCGTTATCATAGATGCTCATGAATAAAAGACAGAATATGAATGGCAATTGGCGACAGCTTTACTAAAATTCACATATTTCCAACAATATTTAAAGCAATATATATATATATATTAATGTTCATCAATTTAAACCATTAAAAATTGTCTATCTTGTGTTGGTCACCGCAGATTATGGCAGACCATATATCTATAAATGTAAAATATGAGAATAGCAGTTAACCCTGGGAATCAGAGGTTACCGCTATCTGTTCAAAGAATATGTCTTTAAAGTTCATAAGGTGCAGCGAAATCTGCCAAATTGACTGTACATGCAAGCTTCAATTTGTATGTACAGTCAACTGCCACACACTGTGGGGGTTGAAGCTGCGCCAATTACCAAAATTTATTACTGTAATGCTCAAATACAAGTTACCACAAATAAATGTGAAATTTGACAATATCTTAAGTTTCTGGATATTGCAAGATGCAAAAATTTGAAATAGATATATGCAAAACATAATCTATGTAACAAATCTGTAAACTTATACAGAACAGTTATGTACACGTAAATGTTCATTTGGATTGGATATGAAGGCGCTGATCTGGGTATGTGCAAAGTCCACTCATAAAAAATACCTCGAGTGCAGCTTGCAAAGTATTCAGCATGATATTATTACCAAGTGGCGTCAAGTGCACTCCATCCTCTTTGCAAATTTTGGGGTCCAATTTTATATCTGGGTAACGAATATATCCACCACCAGAAGAAATAACAAAACTTCCAATGGCGCTATTTATACGACATCGGGCAAGATTTAATGCCTTCATATTGTTGGAGTAACGCCATTTACTTCTTTGAAGAATTTGGGACCACACTATAGTAACATTTGGGATAGTTTCATACAACCAAAGGATCAAGCTTTTTAGCTGGTTACGTAACAATCCTACTGATGTTTTCCCAATGTCGTTGCCGCCTACGTGCAATATTAATACATCAGGTGGATCTTCAAGGTTCAGTAATGTCCTTATTTGACTTCTAACATTGCTAACAACCAGACCACTCCTCCCTTGCCACCAAATAGACATTCCGAGTCGATCTAATCCAAGATTCAAGCCTCCTCGCCGCTTCCTGGCCTCCAAAAATGCGTTCTTCACCAAGGAAGATCCTACCACCCAGACACTGACTGAGTTTCCTGCAAATCTTAGATAGCATTAAAACAAATGCTAAACGTTTGCAGAATAAACAAAAATTAAACTAATTATAATACCATACAAAAATGCAAAACCTATGATTTATTGTACAAATTTTCAAGACTACATGAAGCTCAAACCATGTTTACCCTACTGTGGAATTCGTATGTAATTTTGAAAGGAGTTCGATTTCCTTCTACCGAGAATTTTTATTTGTTCGTCAGGCATACCCTCCAAAGCGCAACTTGTAGCTTTGCCAATTCTAAATGAATGTGATAGTATCCGGTTATGACCTATATTTAAACACGTGAGCGCTTTCTTTAGTACTGAGGAGAACTGGTAGCAAGTAAGCTCACTACCATTGAAATGACAAAAAAGGACACCGGAACAGGGAGGACGCACTTGTAAATAATCAATCATAGCCCTTACCGGACAGGGACCTACTACCTGTGGAGGAACCAATATTTTTAATCCAATTCTTAGCTGATCTGTTTTTGATGATGGTAACTGAATTTCGATGCCCTTTTCAGATAAAGAGAGATTGTTAACTTTAACTGAATGGTTAGTTCTCCCTCTTTTAACTGCCAGCTCGCCTACCCGCATAAACCCATGGAAAGCCAATGTGAAGGCAGCAGTAAACAGTCTGGCTTCAAAACCAGTACTACAAATGTTTGGTAAAGTAGCTACTATATCATCTAACATTGCCTTTGTTATCGGCAATCTGGTGTCCTTATGAGACCCCTTAATACGCCTTACCCCTTCTAATAGCTTTTTAACTATGAATTTCTGAGTATTGTCCTCCCAGTCATTTATTTTGCACTGAAAACTTAAACCGGAAACATAACACTTTATCGATGAATGAGACAAACCTAATTTGTACATGTGCGTAATAAAACATACAATATCATTTAAAGGAACAGGCCAAATATCTGGTAAAGCGAATTCTGTCCGAAAAGCTTCATAAGTCTGCATTGTACTTTGAGCAACAGAATTTTTTATCAACTCTTCAACCTCATTTTGGAAATCACAGCAAGAAACTCCTGTGGAATGGGAGCTGGTTCCTGATCTGCACATGGGACAAGGCTCCTGAATCGGTCTTGCTGAAAGCGAGAAAGCGAATCTGCAATGCTGTTGGAAGAACTTTCTATGTGGAATGCTTTGAACAGAATATTGTATTTCATTGTCAAGAAAACTAATGGCCTGACAAGCATCATAACTAACTTTGACCGAGCTGATCTTTTATTTATTAAAGCTACAAAGGCACTATTGTCAATTCTAAACTTAACTTTTTCTATTTGCCAATTCCGAGCCCCAAATAAACAAAGCTAAGACAACTGGAATTAACTCCAGAAAGGACAAATCTTTAAAAATGTCCAGATTTTTCCAGGCAACTGGCCATCTGAATTGTACCCAATGTCCTGCAAAGTAAGCACCACAGCCTAAATCAGGATTTCCTGCACTGTCAGTGAACAATTCCAAGATTTCATTTGTAACCCAAACCTTATCTAGAATATATGTACATCCATTGAAGTTTTCAAGAAAGTTTAGCCATACTAGAACATCCTCTTTAACTTCCCTATTTAGTCTTACAAAATGATAGGGCTTTTTATTTTTAACCGAAGCAATTAAATCATAAAAACGCCTGAGAAAGGTTCTTCCTGACACTATTGCTTTTGAACAAAAGGCCATTAATCCAACAATTGATTCTAGGTCTCTTAATTGCCCCTTTTTAGCCGACAATAAAGGTGTCAACAACTGTGTCAGTTTTTCCAGCTTACCTTGAGGTATTCGAATCATCATTAGAACAGTGTCTATAATCAAGCCAAGAAATGTTAAAACAGTTGTTGGTCCTACCGTTTTCTTATCAGCAATGGGAACCCCTATGTATTCGCTGATATTTTTAAAAGTTTTCATTAATGTAGCACAATCATCTGAGTCTGAAGAACCTATAAAAATGAAATCATCCAAATAATGATCCAAGGTGTCTATTCCTGAATGATATGATACTGCCCAATGAAGCATACTGGCAAACTTCTCAAAAAAGGAACAAGACAGGGAACACCCCATGGGTAAACATTTATCAATAAAATAGCAACCATCAAACATGACACCAAGTAAATCAAAATCAGCAGGATTTATGACGAGCAGCCTGAAGGCTTGACTAATATCAATCTTTCCTATCTTTGCAGAATTTCCTACTGAGGATATCATTTCCAAAACGTTGTCAAATGAGGTATATTTAACCTTGCAAATATCTGGATCTATGAAATCATTAATGCTATGATTTAAAGGGTGAGATAAATGTGTAATGAGACGCCAACTGCCATCGGTCTTTCTAAGCACTCCTATGGGCGAGACCTGCAGATTTGAAATTGGCCTATTTTTAAATGGTCCCAACATCCTGCCCATTTTAACCTCTTCCATAATTTTTTGCTGTGTTTCTGTCCTATAAATATCAGCAGAAATTAAATTTTTGGATAGCCTGAACACTCGTGGCCCTGTATACTGCAGTCTGAACCCATACTTGAAACCATTTAAAATGAACTGAGCATCATCAGTCTTAGGGTAATTTAAAAGTAACTTCGTCAAATTTTCAGTTTGTATTGGAATTCTGCCTAGGTCCCATAACCGAGTTCGAACCGCTTGGTCTTGGCTGGCCAAAGTTCCTGAAATTATTAAATTGCTGATGTCTTATAGGTGCTCGATAAGAGGCCTGAGATATTACCGAACAATAAATGCTAGGGTGCTGACCACTACACCGTAAGCAAGAATGACTATAGAAACATTGTGTTTTGGCACAACTACCACTGTAATTAAATGCATAACATTTCAATCTTGAAGTACCATATTGTGGAATTGAACGAATACCCATACTGCTACTTATGCCATACCCACTTGATATGTACAGTAACCAGAGTTCAGAATCAATTTTTTCCCAAGGAATTGCTGGATCTTGAGACTTGCGCATCCTAAACTGTTCATCGTAGGTCTTCCAACCTAGCCCAAAGCAACGCCTGGCACATAAGCGGATTATGTTCATGTATTTTAATAAGTGTGCATATTGTGAGGTGTGAACAGAACAGTATACACTAATAAATACAATAAATGCATCTGTCCATATCTCGATAGATGATATCTTTCTATTATCCTGTTTATACTGAATAACTAACTCACCCTGCATCATAACAATTTTTTGTTGTGTGTTGTTACTTGTACCTTGAGAATAATTTGGTAACAAGGCAGCCAAATCTATGTATTCTCCTGATATAATTTTTTGTCTTAAACTGTGAGGGACGTGCCTCGAAATGTCATCAGATGAATGAATTACATCAACAGGTGTTTGCCAATTTATAATTGAGGCAACTGTGTTAACATTCAGACTATTGCCTATGGTTGTGTTTACATTTGAGGCAACTGTGTTAACATTCATGTTATTGTATGTAGCTGTGGTGATAAAAGTATATGTACTTAATCGATCTGTAGATGATGATTGAATTGCTCTTTGGGGGCAACAGACTGGGCCACAATATTACCTAATTGAGCAACAGATGTTGTCTGACTTGGGCTTTGGTGAGATGTTGACTGCGGTACGACTGTTGTTGACCAGATGCTAGCTGTAGACGGCATGCAGGTAGTCATTATAGTTGATGGATTCCTAGAGTAGATAATCTCGTAATCTGAACTGACTGTTCTTGGTAGCGGTGATCTCGCCGAGGCCCTGGCTGCAGCTGCTGGCTCCTGACCTAGGGAGACAAGAGTCCTCCTTTTTCTAGATGATCTCCTCAACATCTTGAACCTTTAAAAAATTCTTGGACACATCATTTGCATGTAATAAAATAAAGCGGACTATTGTTATCACTATATATTTTGTGTGTGTGTGTGTATATGCTTTCCGCTATGTTCATGTACGACCAATTTGCCAATCACCATGCGAAAATATTTTGCAATGAGCAGTGATAAATTTTGCTAGTATGGCAGAATTTATTTATTATTTTATTTTCTTTATGTGCGCGAGCACGTGTTCTAGTTCGGGACGACAAAATTTTTAACCTGTCGTCTGCACACCACACGTATGTATGTACACGGTCATCTTTATTTTACAACGGCTAAACTTGTCCAGAAAATTCAGCATCAAAACGAATTTTCAATTCAGGACAATCATTTAAGCTGTCGTCTGCACACCACGTGTATGGGTGTACACGGTGACCTTTACGTTTACATCAGCTCAAATTGACCAGAAAATACAGCATCAAAACGAAATATCAATTCTGGAAAGTCATTTAAAATGCTATGATACGATAACCAACATAAAAATTAAATATCAATCCAAATTTCGACAATTTTTAAAATCTAAATTCTTCTTAGATTATTTCCACGTCTACCCTGATAGAAATTTCTCGAAAAAGGAAGTAACAAGGCAGATGGACACGTGACCTTAAATGATATATCTAGTACCAAAAAGAAAGTTGCAATTCGCAAAACACTATAACGGCTTAAAGTGCAAGATTTCATGATCCCTAAGATAACCGAATTTAACATTTAATTGTTAAATTCTATTATATTGTAGAGTGGAATTGTGTTTGAAATAGAAAATATTAATTTACAATATTGATTTCATTTGATATTTTGTAATTTCCGTGGATTTTTTAAGTGAAATACACGTATTTGAAAACTTACTTACAAGTTACAATGCAACAGAATTTTCATACTGGAACATATTTCACATAATTTACGGGAAGCAATCGCAAAAGGCACAAAATTTTGTTGTGAAATAAAAATAAAATAGCCGGGTCGACACCAAAGACATTTAAACTGGTATTTGCTGCTTCTCCGCTTCTAAGTACATTTAGGAGTAGGAGCAAAGATTGGTCGGCTCGGAGTCAGAATAATGTGTCCGAATTGCATCACATGGTATTATTGCAAAGACTTTTCCTTCACAACAAAATTTTGTGCATATTGCGATCGTTACCTTTGTAAATGAAAATTGCCATCGTTATTACCGATTGAAAGCAAATTCCATGCAAATGAAAGAAATACCAAATCTCAGTTTATTTATAAGTGTTATATTTCCCATTTTGTAAATTTGAAATTTCGAAATACCATTCACTCTTTCAGTTTATTTATGACATCATCGTATTGAAAACAAAACAAAAAAAGTATTTAGAAAATGTTCCTTTCTTTTCCCATGTTGCTTTTTCTTTCACAAGAAAATGTTATGCGTTTTGCGTTCGATGCCCGTGTAAATGAAAACTGCTATCTTTTTACTGATTGCAGGCAAACTCAATGTAAATTATGATAATGCCAAATCCCACTTTATTAGTACGTTTACTTTTTGAAATAAAATATTATCCGATTCTTCTGCATAGTACAGTTTTTCAATAACAGAAACACATGAACGTCACCAATTCCTTCCTTTTTAATACCATCTAATATTTCGGTCTAACTTTTGATATCATCCTTTTAAAACAGGCATTTTGACAGACTCGTATTTGAAACATTTGTCAAAAGTTTGTACATTTATAGTTCATTACTATTTCAATGTGACTATA
>JAOXYJ010256025.1:0-10044 GCA_028566555.1 Lithophaga nigra | reverse complement strand
TTTTTGTGCTCCCAATGTTTTGATATCTTTGGCTTTCCAAACTTTTGGTCATGAGTGTACCTGATGAAGGTTAATCCAGAAAAGCGCTTCGTACGCAGTAAAATTGGTATCTGTAATTTTGAATTACAGCACAGGTATGTAACCAGGTGATTATCTCTGCTACTGTACTTTGTCCTTTAATCGTGCCTTAATTCGATTCTTCAAACTAATTTTGACAATTTGCTATAATGTACAGTATTGCTGGGTCAAATTGCCACAGCTAGTGCACTGAATAGTCCCCGAGAGTATCATTAACCCAGTAGTAAGTAGTTCCGTTCTGGAATATCAATAAACCAATCACAGGACCGTTCCTTCCGGTTATAGTCATATTTTGTTTAGGTGTATGGTTCGAAAATGTTCATGAAAGTCAAGGACAGTTTTCATGATGGTAACAGTTGTTGATAGTCAATGACAGCACTAGTAAAATGTTGTAAATAATTGTAAGCTTCATTTTTAGTCTTAGACTAATATCTTCAGCAAATGTTATATTGACAGTCATACACAGTATTTTCAAAAGTTCTATTTGCATCTTTCTGTCACTGACAAACAAAAAAAGCTGTCACTTGAATGGTATTGGCATTACGTTTTGATTACATAGACTTTTGCTCAAACATTTGATTTCCTTCAGATTTTCAAACATTTGGTTTCGGGAATCACTGAAGAGACGTGGTCGTTTATGTCTATTTTTAATGTTGTATTTTCGATAGACACAACATTTACGGATTCTGAAATATATACTTTTTTAAACTACTGACACCTCAAATTGCAGAGAGCTGTGAAGAAATGTTTCAAGAATGTTAATGTAGAAGCATTGAAATGTGTCTCCTAATTAACTTTCTAGTTACTTAATTTTACTGAGAATATTTTGATTGATCAAAACGTGGACATTGTTTTCCTCATGTTTGACAAAGTAGTTGTGGCTTTAGTGCACCTAGAACGGTCATCGGAACTATTACTACCTTTGCTCAATTACACATTGACCATTACGGAGGACTAACTTAATATATATAGAGAGAGAAATACACAAAAAGAACCTTTACCGATGCATTTTACCTTTATCATTTCTTTCTAAAGCACTTTCAAATGATCAAGAAGTTGCAACGATAGCCATTTTTTTCATCCTAGCTATTACATAATATATTTGTGACATGTACACACGAGAAGAGGGGTGGGAAATAAATGACAATAGGAGAGAAGAATTCAAAATAAAGAAATATACAGATCTGTAAGGTAATATTCAGCGTCACTAAAACTGGGAAATAAAAGCCAAGATCAAACGGACGAGATTCGGGTTCATAAGGTAGTACAGAAATCTTAAATGTCACAGGGACATCATACAAACAAATACCTGGAATATGTAACCTGCTGACGTTTTTCACTTGTTATGATGTCAAGTATTTGATGGTTTAATTCTATAAGTCATGTTCAAATTACATGTTACTTGAAAAAAAATGAATGAAACATGTATTTAAAACATATTTAATAAAATATGAATTATGAATAAATTTGACATTAAATTGCACACGCGGATAAACACTTGATATTAAGTCATTATTTAAATAAAATGTGCAGTTCATTTAGTATATATATATGCTTGCATCTTATATCTTCATTTCTGTTGTCTAACATCGAGTATTTATTACTTTTGTTTGAGACAAACAAAATAAAATAAAATCCAATTATGTAATGTGTAATTTTCATAATTTCAGTCTTAATAGGATAGGCTAAAAATATTTCGTGAAGATTCATTTCAGCATTTTGATTTGTTAGAGCTAATGGTAAAATTAAATGATTTGGAATCAAAACATCTTTTTATGGAATAGTATTTAAGGAAACCTGTATTTATTTATAAATTAATCTTTTCAAATGTTATGTATTAGCTTAGGTTGATTGGTCAGTTCATGCGTACGTCACGTATGCATCGCTTTGATTGTTACAGAACTCGCACAATCGTTCAGTTGAGATGGTTTTGATGCGTAGCTTCAAAGAATTGTGGACTTTACGTTCATCGTACCAAGACATTCCTTTCTGACACACATTTTGGAATCGGTTACGAATTCGGTATAATATTACACTTGCATTTTCATTGTTACAATTTTAGTAAATTTCCGTCTTGAGGGAAAGTGTAAAAAATTGTTTGCGGCGTCTTCATTGAGTTCAATGAGTCTTTGGCGGTATTGTCGCCCCACCTTCACTCTCAAATTGCTTTTCAGGAGGTGTTTGTATTCAAACAAAATAAGAGCATTGAAACTCATTTGGACAAAATGTCATTACTTTGAGATCATCTTGTATTATATGTTATGTCGTAAATCAAGTCAAGAGGTGTGCCATTTCTGCCACTTTGGCTTTTAGTTTAATTTTACCCTTCACAAAAGGGAAATGACCATTTTTGAGTGAACATAGCAGTCTGCCATGTGTATCTATAATAAGTGGTTTCATGTGGTGGTAGTTTTTCGGTAATTGGGAAGTTTCGTTTTGCGGGAGTCTCCACTAGTATTCGAAGCATAAAAATACAGTTCCGTATGTCACAATGTAGCAAAATCGAGCTTTTTGATATCTCCTATAAACTTCTTGCATCTTAATTAAATATCTACGAATATTTTGTTAGATATTCTAAAAATTTTGCAATAGAAAGTTTGCGTCTAACGTATATTTGTGGGAAATATTGCAGATTACACTTAATTATAAGGTGACCTTCTTTATTTTAAAACTGGCCAAAAATTCATTATTATTACAGGTAATGTTGTTTTCACCTTATGCAAAACCTTCGTTTCAGGTGTGTTTTATTATGATTTCACTATTCGTCAATCTTCATTCATACTAAACACGTTTCAAAATTAAGCACACTGTTCTTAAAAAGAAAAGTACACAACAGGCACTTTCAATTGTCGTACATGTATTTTATGTGAAGAATAAATTTTGATATTTTCGATGATAAAAGCATTGGTGTAAGTAATAACATTTCTGTCTGTATCATCACCCATGATTTATACTGTCGAACACTATATTTCCAGTTACTTGACGAAAACGGTTTAGGTGTCTACATGCAGACATTTATGGCCTTTCTCAAAATTATAACAGGTCGTCGAAAACCTTATGGAACAACACACCATTAGCATTAATTCATGATTTCTCATTTGGTTTACTCAAATTAGTGTTTAGCTTAGTTTTAAACGTTTCTGTCATTGGTCCATTCAGATCATCCGATATTCATTTAGTTCGAAAATATATAAACATGAATTCGTCAACAGGGACGTTGAAAGCTTGTGACTCATTTCGATTAACCAAAACCACAAGTTAAAAAAGATCGTATATTTTACTCACCTTTTCATTTTGTTGTGCAATTTTCACAAATAAATGAAAACATACCAAAAATTTATAAATACATGCACAAAAATGATACAGATTTTGCATTGGTATTTTTTGTAATCTCACTAAAAAGTTTACATGATGTTAACTGCATTATGAATAATTTATATAAAAAATATTTTTAAGGCTACTTATATTTTGCTTGCGACATTTCAACTTCGGATATTTTTCTTTTGAAACAAATATCGTTCAAATACATGCGGAAGTGGGCTAATTATCATATCCATATATATTTTTGTTATATGAAATACCTTCGAAAAGAAACTTCCTTATTTCATTAAAAAAGGAAATCATTTTGAAAATTTACACTCTACTTGTGTAATATTGTCATAAAAACTCCGGATAATGGTATTTGATGTACATGTATAGATATGTTTGTTCCTGAATACAGATTCCTTTGATTTACTGTTTGTCTACATTTGGTATCTGCCTACAGCAATCTTCCTAAAAGGGAATAACATGAAATCTGTGGCACTGACATCCTTTTTTGTAACTTAAACCTTCAGATTAAAAGCAAACAGAGCGTATCGAAAAGAAATTACATACACACCATAAGAACTGGACAAGTAAAAAAAAATATAGATGAGATCAGAAGATCTTCTGTAGGAAGCATCACACTTGTTGATTAAAATAAACATAATTTTGCATCACCACAACATTTAGCAAAATACAGCATAAAAACGACATGTATCATGATATAAAATATGGTAGTAGTTTATGAGAAGAATGTAAGTATCTAAAACAATAAATGACGATGGCAACAAAATTTCGACAGTTCAAGTTTAGGCGTTTGATATCAACATGTTAAAAGTAGATTAATTTTGCAGTTCCAGTAGGAATGTTACTACATAAAAATGAAAAGCTTTCAATTACAACATTTTCCTTGATTGCCACAATGGTCTGTGTGCTCATCTCTAAGAACAGGTCTAAAAATGGAAGCTGGTGGATCTGATCAAAGAAATATATCCAAGGTAAATGTGGTCGCTGAATCTGAAATTAATAGTGAGATGACATCATGTACTGAATAGTAAAGTTGAAGGATAGAATTACAGGTAATTTATTTACAAAATTAATAAAAATCATCATTTTGGTGTAAATACACGGTATATATAGACACAATAACAAAAACTAAAGCTAGGCCACTATGAAATCCCAAAAATACCGGGTGTAGCATCAGGTGCTCCGGACTTACGTGTCACCGTTTTTACGCCAAAATGGTATTGGACACCTCACTTCTTAAAGTTTCTTGGTCGTGCAAGCTCTCAATTGTTTTGCTTTTGTGAGCAATTACAGATCACCAGTTATTTTGTAAAAGATCTTCATTTTTTTTCTTTTATAATACAGTATAGTAAAAATGTACGCTTAACCGATCTGAGTGGCTTGCATTTTTTGCCATTCATTTCAAAACTGATGAGAGGTTTAAAAAGCTTTGAAGATATACATAGATGAGAAATAGGAAATGTTTTCCGTCTCTTTTGAGATGACATGGCTAATATCTATATTCTACTATATTTTTGTCTGATTTTATTTCTTGTTACGTTACTTTTCTTGCGGGTATTGTTTCGTACCAGCCTTCCATAACTGTAACCTAATGCAAGCCCTCATAATGATACTTGACTGGTTGTATTTAATAAAATATAGTTTTAGAATTTTTCGCAGCATTTTATATTGATGACTGAAAATTTATGTCCAAAACATCTTATTTATTACTAATTCAAAATCATACAAATTAAAAATACGCTTATGTTGATAATAGTCTTTTTTCAACACTCTGAATGGTGAGTCACCCAGTTTAATTGGCACAACGTACTTTTAACTAAAACAAGGTTGTAAAAAGAAAATACAAAACTTTTATTGGATATTGAATCAATATTTGAAGTTTAATTATGTAGTGCACATACATGTATGACTATAGATAATCTGAAAAGGTCGTTTTGTATTCGGTTGTACTGACTTTTACCAAGCTTATATGACTTTGTCTTAAATGTATTACTCTGAACCAGTCTTCAAACTAGTTTTAATCAAATTTGAACAATCTGGAACCATCTAGATATATTGAAATAATGTGAAGACAATTTCAGACTAATACGGACAAAATGAAGACTAATTCAGACACTTTCATACTGGTTAAGAGAGTATCATGTCTAAAGGCAGACTGGTTCAGACAGGGTCGAGACTAACTGAGACATAATCGGACTGGTTGCGACTGTGCCGAAAATGAAGTTTGACCGAAAACAATTTATAGAGGCTGCTTCAGATTCAATACCAAGTCTAAGTAAAATGCAGCACATTAAAGACAAAGTCAAAAACGTCCAGTGAGAGTTTTCGCAATCCAGTACAAAAACTGGGCTTTTCTGACTTTTTGCTGCCTTATGCATGCGTGCATCTATCAACATTGTTTAAAAAGAGTCTTTTGTCCGCCGAAGAAGTCGTACAAAAATCTGTATCATTCAGACAAACATGCACTTATGATATATTGCAAAATAGTTTTCTATTGCTTTCATTGGGGCATTTCGCAGTATGTTTATTTCAGTAGAGTATTTGCTGGTCCCTCTGGTTTTGGGGTTTAAATTCTCTCTTTCTGCAAAATGTTTAAATACAAAAAAGAGTCTAAATTAGATTTTGAAAACAATTCCAGAAAATACAAATGTTTGACAGAAAGCAAAGATACTATCGGAGGTATTCTGTTTTACAGAAACCCGGTAGCCGAGTGGCCTATATTTGATTACAGCAAGTTGTACAGATTATCAACTTATAGTATTTTCAACTTCAAGTGTTGGAATAAAATATATATTTATTTGATGGCCCCACTATCTTATTGAATATAAACTGGCCTTAGATTCGTTTCAAATAAGTAAATGTATTAAAATACATGTATTCATATAATAATCATCTCCAAGATCAAGGTGCCACGATTCAGTTCGTTAAGGATTATTTAGGAATTGTTAAATAGAATTTCTGGTATAATTCACACCCCTACTACAACTTTGAGGATACCACGGGTATCATTCCCTTTCCGGTTACTAGACGTACATATTAAAGTCGAAAAAACTAGTTTTGCAATAAGTATATCCCCAGCAAGGACTCCAGAAATAACTTCAAATCTCTTTCAATGACGTAAATGGTAGTTTAAATGAATTTGATCATAATGGACAATTTCCATTAACACTTGGTAAATAACAAGGACATTCATTAACAGATAACGGTGTTAAATAATAGATTTAAATTGCTTTTGTACGTATCAAATTTAATCAATCAATGAACTTTGTATCCACTGAGCGTAACGCCTATGAGAAATATAGGGTACATGTAGAAGTATTAAATCACTTAAATTATATTAAATATTCGACTGCAAATATAGCTCTGCACATTAAACTCATGTATCAGCCTCAGTTCGTTCTATGGTGCTTTTAGATTCCAAGAAGGCTTTGAGATGTAGAATATCATCATCAAAAATTAAATTCACTTGTTAATTAGTTGTGTAGGACTAAGCTATTACACTTACAACTAGGTTGACGGAAACAACAACTGTTCCCACCCTACACATTTATTTAGGGCTGTATTTCCTAAACAACAGCAAATACTTAAATCGAAAATGTAAACCTTTACATCACAAATTAGCTTTACATTTTTGGTCAATTTCGACCCTTTATTTGGCCGCAACATGCCCAAAAATTGAAAATCGAAAACCTTACTGAACATTGGAGATTATATACACATGTATTACCATTTTCTATATAAATAAAACATTTGAAACTAATTCTATGAGATAAGTTTACATTCTACATGACAAGCTTATATTTTTAACTTGACCCTTTTGGCCCCTGGACCTACAAGTGAAAATCTAAGACCAAATTACAAATCTTAATTTAATGCTTAACGATAGAAAACACTGAGAGAGGAGTTTCCAATGACAAGTTTATTTCACTGATAAACAGAAGTTCAGTATTAAGGTTAAATTAGGTTGTATTATAGACTGAGGTTTTCCTGTTTCAAAAGTTTTCTGATTACTTGTAGGAAGCTTCCATGACCCATTAAACTTGTCACCATGAAAAAGCTAAAATTGTCAAAAAAAAACTACTTGAATGTCCAAATTTTAATGTCTGATCAAAGTTGTCAACATGATCTTCATTTCTTCTGATCTATCAGATAAATTGAAATATCTAATGAAAATAACCTTATAAACCGCTAACATTTTAAGCTATTTTCAGTTATAATGACTATTATATAAAATCTAATTTCAAAATTTTTATAACATTTAACAAATCATTAATGAGGAAAACATGCAATTTTAACAGCAAAGGTGTAATGCTTAACATAAAGATTAATGAGCTTTTTCTCCAGGCACCATACCTAATTTAAACTCTGAACCATGAAAAAAAACAGAATAAAACATAAAAAAGGTTGAAACTGGTGGCAGTATTGTTAATGTCTACGAATAACTTTAAATTATCCATATTTCTTGTTCTAATTGAATAATCGCAGCTTTGATTTTAAAGAAATTGAATTATTTAGTAAAATGTGTGTAGTATAAATTACCGTAATCACAAACATCACTGACATAAAAAATATTTTTAGCTTTTATCTTTTATGATGCATTTAAAATGTAACACATCACTGATGAAGAAAACATGCTCCTTTAGCTGCATATATTGTATTGCTCAATAAAGGGTATAAAACTAAGAAATGGTGTTTCTTACAATACTTCTGTTGTAATCGTCATCTGAATAAAATGTGATCTGTTAAAAACTTGATGCTTTTTCATTTTTAAAAGAGAAGAGATTCTTGTGATACTTCTTTCATAACAAAGAATTACCTTTTCACTTTTAACTGTAAAGTTAAATTAATTTGAAAAACCACAGCCAAATATGATTTTCATAGTTGCAAGAGGAAATTCGTGCAAGTTGTCACATAAAACTTCATTGCACTGCCTAGTTTTAAATCAAACTTATTTTTATCGATACGACATACATTAAATCTAGTTACATTTATGGGGGATTTGTAGTTTTTAAATTACTTCTTGTTTTAACACATTAAGAACCAAAGCTTAGTTACATCTATTAGATCTGTATTGCTTATGCCTTATAAGCCCAGGACGGTTTTTAGTCACTCCTGGTTTGTACGGAAATACGTGTTGTCTAATCCTTTAACGTTTAGCTTTGTATTGCTGTTGTTTAATTTTATGACTTGTGATTTTTCTGAAATTTCATATTTGTTGAATTTTAGTTCCATTTGCTTGGTTTCCTAACTATTGATTTTGTCTTGCCTTAGTTATTATTTTTTTAACCCTTTAATGATTCTGTTAATGTCCCACATTTGCACGATAAGAAAATATGGCCTCTCAATCATGAAAGTATAATGCACTGCAAGTTGTACGTCTGCATACTTCCAATGTAAATGGACTGGAACAACTAACTAGTGCAGAATAAAATTACATTGAGCCCATAACTAGTTGTAAAAGTGCAATAAACGGCAAACTAATAAATGCAAATAAAAACGACTAGCTTGAATTTTATGGCTACTTTAGACATCTTATGCTATAACGAGGGGCCAGCTGTTTAGGTTAAGGAAAAGTAGTGCCTGCAGAAAGCAACCGTGCATCGTTGTTTTGGCCCAAGATCAGAGCTGAAAACTTCTGATCTTTACAATTTGATGTTAGCACCCGAATAAACCACTAAACCATCAAGGTCCTAGAATAGAATTCAAGTTAACTATCTATAATCAACATTATCATGCACTGAATTTTGGAGTAGAAAGTTAAACTTAGTCTCATTATAATACAAAAATGGAATTTGTTATTCTGGTCGCAAGGATGTAAGCATGACCGTTAAATTTATCCGATATATTGACTTCAAAATGAAAAAAAAAACAACGAACATAAAATTTGTTTTTATTATTTAACTCTTTATTTAATTAGTCCTTAATCTCCTACTATGTTAATTCCGTTATATGTCTTTTCACTATATACCAGTACTTTAAACGACTATTTACACATTATTAATTCCAAAGAGGTTGGGATTAAGGACATCACAGATGCATCTAAATCTGTGTCTGATTTTAACTTACACCTATCAATTAATGAATGAGGATAATTAAAATTAAAACTTTATGACAAAGTTTATCACTGCGATTTTTCTATTGTGAACTTTCCTTTTCTGCATAGCAGTATACGATCATCGTTAGCGTACGGAGTCTACATTTTACAGTTGATCCGCTCTCGAGGGTTTATCTACACTATAAAAACTTTCTAGATGGAAGTGTTTTACTATCACAAAAACTGTTCAATAAAAGCCACGTCTAACCAATAATTAATGTGATTACTTCGGCATTTTTGTGGTCGCCATTACAATGGAGTTTCCGGATCAAAGACAATTGCGGATTGATTGACTGATTGATTGATTGTATGGAGTTTTAAACCACTTTCAGCATTTTTTTTTAGCTTTATAACGGCCTAAAGTATTTGATGGTAGGCGGAAGCCGGATATCCGGTCATAATTCGGACCTTTCGTTTTGGCATTTATTCCTGCTCTACAACTTTTTCGATGTTGTTTTCGTTTTTCATATTTTTAGGTCTCGAGCACAACTGATGAGACATTGTTTGTTGAAATGCGCATATTGTGCACTAAATTTGGTATC
>JAOXYJ010255914.1:0-10044 GCA_028566555.1 Lithophaga nigra | reverse complement strand
AAGCCTGGATCGAGGTAGCAATCTGTCATAAATGATCAAAGTAGCTCTATCTCTGGTCCCCGTCTAATATGTAAGCCAGGATTGAGGCTGCGGTATGTCATGAATTATCAAATTAGCTCTATCCATGGTCCCAGTCTGATATGTAAGCCTGGATTGAAGCTGCGGTCTGTCATGAATGATCAATTTGGCTCTATCCTTTGTCGTGGTCTGATATGTAAGCCTAGATTGAGGCTGCAGTTTGTTATGAATGATCAGATCAACTCAATGCCTAGTCCCTGTCTGATATGTAAGCCTGGACTGAGGCTGTGGTCTGTCATGAATGATCAAATTAGCTCTATCCCAGTCTGATATGCGAGCCTGAATTGAGGCTGTGGTCCGTCATAAATAATCAGATTAGCTATATTCTTCGTCCCAGTCTGATATTTAAGCCTGGATCGAGGTAGCAATCTGTCATAAATGATCAAAGTAGCTCTATCTCTGGTCCCCGTCTAATATGTAAGCCTGGATTGAGGCTGCGGTATGTCATGAATTATCAAATTAGCTCTATTCAAGGTCCCAGTCTGATATGTAAGCCTGGATTGACGCTGCTGTCTGTCATGGATGATCAAATTAGCTTAATTCCTAGTCCCAATCAGACATGTAAAGCTGGATTGAGGCTTCGGTCTGTAATGAATGATCAAATTAGCTCTATCCCTGGTCCCCGTCTGATATATAAGCCTGGGTTGAGGGTGTGGTCTGTCATGAATTATCAAATTAGCTCTTCCCATGGTTCCAGTCTGAAATTTAAGCCTGGATTGAGGCTGCAGTCTGTCATAAATGATCAAATTAGCTCAATGCCTGGTCCCGGTCTGATATTTAAGCCTGGACTGAGGATGCGATCTGACATGAAAAGTCAAATTGGCGCTACCCCTGGTACCGGTCTGATATTTGAGGCTGCGGTCTGTCATGAACGAACAGATATGGAAAGCTGGACTGAGGGTGAGGTTTGTCATAAATGATCAAATTGGCTCTACCTGTGGTACTGGTCTGATATGTAAGCCTGGATTGAGACTGTGGTCTGTCATGAATGAACAAATTAGCTCTATCCCTGGACCCAAGTCTGATATGTAAAGCATGATTGAGGCTGCAGTCTGTCATGAATGATCAAACCAGCTCAATGCCAAGTCCCTGTCTGATATGTAAGCCTAGATTGAGGCTGTGGTCTGTCATGAATAATCAGATTAGCTCTATCCCTAGTCCCCGTCTGACAAGTAAGCCTGGAATGAGGCTGCAGTCTGTCAAGTATGAACAAATTAGCTCTATCTCTGGTCCCAGTCTGATATGTAAGCCTGGATTGAGGCTGTGATCTGTCATGAATGATCAAATTAGCTCAATGTCTGGCCCCGGTCTGATGTGTAAAGCTAAAGAAAAAGATTTTTTAGGCTTTTTCCCATTGAAGCCTATTTTAAACTTTGGACCCCCATGATCGGACCCCATAGCCCCTGGACCTTCATTTGCACAAACTTAAATCTTCATGTCCTACGGACGCTTCTTGCAAAATATGACTGCCTTACCCTTCCTAGTTCTAAAGAAGATTTTCAAAGCTGTTTCCCATTAAAGCCTATGTTAAACTTAGAACCCTCGGTGCTGGAACCATATTGACTCCCAGACCTTTATTTGTACAAACTTGAAACTTCGTGTCCTACTGATGTTACAATGTATGCATGATATAATTGCTGGTTCTAAAGATTTTAAAAGTTTTTCCTATGTTAAATTTTGGACCTCCGGTGTTCATTCAGACCCCATGGACTCCTGGACCTACATTTGTATAATTTGAATCATGTCTTACTGATGCTTCATGTAAAATATGACTACTTTGCCATTGCTAAGAAAAAAATCTTTATAGCTATTGCTCATTGAAGCCTATGTTAAACTTTGGAAACCTATGGACCCCAGACCTTCATTTATACAAACTTGAAACTTCGTGTCCTACTGATGCTGTATGCATAATATGACTACCTTGCCATTGCTGGTTCTAAAGAAGATTTTTAAACCTGTTTCTCATTGAAGCCTATATTAAACTTTGGAACCCAAGTGCTGGGACCCCATTGATCCACAGACCTTCATTTGTACAGACTTGAATTTTCGTGTCATACTGATGCTTCAAGCAAAATAAGAATGTCTTAACATTGCTTGTTCTAAAGAAGAAGATGTTTAAAGCCTTTGTTAAACTTTGGTCTCCTAGTGTCAAAACCCATGGACCCCCAGACCTTCATTTGAACAAACTTGAATTTTCATGTCCTACTGATGCTTCATGTATAATATGACTACCTTGCCACTGCTGGTTCTAAAGAAGAATATTTAAAAAGTTTTTCCCATCGAAGGCTATGTAAAACTTTGGACCCCAAGTGCTCGGACGATCCCTGGACCTTCATTTTTACAAACTTGAATCTTTATATTCTACTGATGTCGCATACAAAATATGATTGCCTAGCTGTTACTGGTTATAAAGAAGATTTTATAGCTTTTTCCCATTGAAGCCTATGTTAAACTTTGGACCCCCAGTGTTCGGACCCCAGGACATTCATTTTTACAAAACTTGAATCCCTTTTGCCAAAGATCATCCCTGTAAAGTTTGGTTCAAATAGGCCCATGGGTTTCATAGTAGAAGATTGAAATGTGAAAAGCTACCGACGGACGACGACGACGGACGCTAAATGATTGCAATAGCTAATATGACACTTCGGGTCAGGTGAGCTAAAAAATGTACAAGTCAATATATAAACTATTTCCAGAAGCGCATTTTGTAATATTAGGTTATAGTAATCAAATATAAAACTAACACAGAAAAACTTCTACACGCTTGTAATATTTTTCTTTATGTGATAATAGTGATTTTATGGAATTTAATGCCAGATTTTATGTGGTCATTCATTTTGAAAATGTATAAACAAAGGGAGATTACAGTTTATTCAAATATTTTGCATTGATACCAATTGGGGATAATACTTTGCGTTTGATAATTCAGTACCATTCTTTCTGTTGTTCGGCTTTTATCATTCCAATAAGTTTGTTTGACTTTCAGTTATTAAAGTCACGGATAAAGCATGATCGATATTGGAATGATAATGCCAGAAAGCTGAAAAAGCTACAGTCAGGAATAAGGAGTATTCTGTTCATTAACATGCATGACATATCGATGATACTTATGATTTGGTTTTCACGAGTATGATACGGATATTGGTAGTTTATCATAACCTATTTTTATATACTTTCACAAAGGAATTTCCAATGTATTAAAATTCGTTAATTTGTATTTAATTTCCTGTAGCCACACATACTAAAAACGAAATGCATATTATTTTTTTGTTGTGAAACTGTGAATTTAGCATTAAAGGACTTGTTATTTAAAAGCAGGTTACTCAACTATGGCAAATTGGCCACCTTGTAAGGCTGCAAGTTAAATTTCTGATTCAAGATTACTATTGTTACCATTGATTCACACGATTACCTTTAGCGCCTTAAGCATACCTAGCGCATTTGACCGCGACCTGAATGTTTACATGTACCTTTATTGTTCGCCGTTAAGTCGTCAAATAGACGAATCTAGAGATAGGAGTTATATATTGTTTGAATGCGTGTGCAGATGATGTTATTTTTTTTTAATTTTTATTGAACCAACAGCAATCAATGACAAATGATACAATCACAGTAAATATAGTATTTTCTACCAATTTCTAAGTGCATTACTACCATACAATGTTTAATCCCCAATGTGCTCACTTCAGGTTTTATGCAGATTTAACATGCCGCTTTGTTTTCGATGTGCGTGAAAGCAATAACACATATATTTGAGATTATTTTTGAAAGCTATAACACAGTCAGAATATATCATATGAGTTTTGTGAAAGCAATAACACGTATATGAGAAAATAAATTTTATCTTACAATATTACATTACTGTGTTTTACGCGTAGTGCTCAGCTTTAAATATGTAAAATCGCTATACTATAGAACTGAAGTTGTCTTCTCTTTTTGCGAGGTCTGAGCTGCGCATATCGTCGAAGAATTCATGTTTAAGAGATATATTGTACATCACATTACTTTTGATATTAATGTCCTCATGTCCAGATGCACTAATAGGAATAAACATTGCATAAATGCATTTTGTATGGTAATTGTAACGGTTCAAATATAAGAACAGCTTTTCCCATTGGGAAGTTTTTTCGTTACAAACTAGAAAATGTAACTTTTTACCTGTGATTTGTCCTTGTGTTCATTTACATTCATATTATGGTTCCTAATATTGTGTTGACACGATAGTCTAATTTTTATCTGTAGTAGTCTGGATGGACTTGATAAAAGCGTAATGAAAGACCTCTAAGTTCAGCTAACAAATACCTCCGCTCTTGAGCATTAAGGAGGTTGGAATGACATTAAAAACATAATTCTTAGGTGTTATGAATTCTGCTTATTTAATTATGTTTTGGATACACATGTATGCAAAATCTATGGCAGCATCGTTACACAGGAAGTGGGTGTGGCACAGAAACGAAATCAGAACCCACATTACAACTCACCACGGTCATGCTTCACACTTAATATAAATTGCTTGCACGCTAGAATACATTAATTTTAAATGTATGACGTCATTGTTAAACAGGAAGTGGTCATGCCACAAGTACCAAATTGGTACCCATGTTACAACTTATCATGAGGATGCGTCAGACTATGAATTAGTTGTACTTATAATTGCTGAGAATTCTGAAACAAAAAAATTGTATAGTACATATAAGAAAAAATGTATGACGGCATCTTTAAACAGGAAGTGGATGTGCTACAGGTACGAAATTTGTATCCACGTTACAGCTCATCATGGTAATGCTTTAAACCAACTATGAATTAGTTGCAGCTTGCAATTGCTGAGAAGTCTGCGAGGCGGCATCGTTAAACAGCAAGTAACTTTGCTACAGGTACGAAATTGGTACCCACGTTACAACTTATTAAGGTCATGCTTCATACCAACTATAAATTATTTCGAGCTTATAATTGACGAAAAATTGGTATAGTACATATAGGGAAAAATGCAAGGCGGCATCGTTAAATAGGAGGTGGCTGTGCCACGGACTAGAAATTGGTACCTACGTTACAACTCATCATGGTCATGCTTCACACCAAATATGAATTAGTGGCAGCTTATACATGTACATGTAGTTGCTGAGAAATTTGTGACAAAAATATTTTGTGACGGACGGACGACAGGGGTAAACCAGTATATCACCACTCCTCCAATGCGGAGGTACACGTATAATTACACATGTGTGAGGGAAAAAGCATTTACAATTGAACTTAAGTAATAAGTAATACTCCAAACGCATACAGATGCCAAGGATTTATTTTATTAACACAACATATCCGTATTCTGAGTTACATACTAGGTATTCATGGCAATGTCGCAGATGTCCAATGGTCTAATTACAGTGAAATTGGAAGTAGCATGTGTTCAAAAACAGTGTAGAAATTAGCCATCCTGAATTTTCTAATAACCTTACACCTGGGTAACATCGATCATGTGGCAAATTATCTACGCAATGCGGATTGAAATAAAGTAGACTTGTTTACTACATGTGAATGTTTAATTATGACGTCTACACTTAGATTGTAAAGATGTGTTGATTAATGATATTTTTATTCGATTATATACACTAAAATGTTCATGTATTAATTTGACGCATGTGTATCATACATGTACCCAATATTATAGACCATAGAGAAAGCATTGACTTGGTCTCGTTTGTCAAACTATACGAACAGATTGTATTCATGGTTCTCCGACAGGTTTGGTGGTTTTTTGTATGCTCCTACTTTTACACAATAGTATATAGGCTTTTATTATTCAATAAAAATGCGCTCAACTAGCATCCATTGTGTTCAATACTTAAATGTGGAACAGGAAGAAATGCATTATAATAACAGTATTTACTATCAAGACAAACATTGCCAGGATAATTCAACGTATTACATGTATCAGTCTTCTCTTGTAGACCTATAATTTGTGAGTTTTTATACGTGGCGTATTGGTTAGTGTGCTTGCCATGCAGTAAGAGAGATCGGGTTTTGGGTAAAAACTCAAAATATTGGTACGTCCTGCTGCTTCGCGGAGTAGATTGTAACTCTAGCTATCAGCGTTTTTACTACTTCGTGACGGGCTTCCCGCAATCGACCATTGTGGAATATCTTTGTCTCCCTACTGATGTAAAATTCGGCACCTTTTCTTAATTTTTAATTACCCGAAGATGGCAACGGCCATCATAACGCAAGGAATTACTTTTACTTATTTTTATATGTTTTGAAAAGCAGTTGTCCGATGTTTTTTTTTTTTAATATTTATTGCTTTTATACAAAAATCTTTTTGTGTCATTTAAAATTGAATATTCGCAAATACAAAAAAAAAGCTATACTAGTATTGCAACTGAATATTAAGCTCCGGATAAACACATTCTCATGTAAAAGGAGTAAGTTCGGAAAAGGTCTTAAATGGCCCTAAATTTAGGCAAAAGTTATGTTATTTCTTATGATGACTTTAAATGTTAAATTAGGATATTACCATGTACAAAACTGGTACTTTCTGACATGCGAGATTGTTAGTAACGTCACAATTCTGCGTTCACGAGTAGAAATTTATGTTTTGTCTATTTTTCACATATTTTTACCCGGTTTTCTTCTAGACCTCGATCTACACTATTCTTGTTCAAAAATGTTTATCAGTTCAACTGTAGGTAACCTGTCTAGTCCAGGATGTAGTTCTGTCAATATAATGAATATTTTAAATAGACGCCAACGTCGTCCACATTTCCATTGATGGGCTCCTTCCATTCCCGAAACAACCTCTCGGTATTCATCACATTCGCACAAGACTATATTGCTTACCTCTCTCCAAGTTACATTCACTTTACAAAACTTGTTTAAATACATTAGCTACCGACCCAAACTCACTTCTATACAGATTAACGGCTATAGTTTTGGGAAATGAACCAGAACGCCGTTCATTCCTGAAATGAATTTTGCTAACAAAGGCTTAGATGCGATCAATCTTGCCAATATCTTGCACAACAAAAAACATTAATTCTGAAATACCGCCATACTTCAAAGATCAATCTATTTCTCTCATTTCTTATACCTACACTAAACCTATTGCAACCACCACTTTCAATTACAAAAAGGTTTTTGCGATACTTCCAAATTGACGACCACCTGATTGTTCTTGCTGTTCTTCACTCAATTACGGTCCAGCCGAGCATGTTTTTACAAGGGACCTCAACATTGTTAATAACGTTAAATTGCGAGACACTGTTGCTGAAGGTCCTAAATACCGAGAACCACGGCGAATCAACTGGAAATATAATTTAAAAATTCTGATGGACGCAATTGTGGACCTCGCCAGAAAATGGGCTCAGAAGGAGAGGGAACCAGTCGAAACACTTTCAGACTGGATCAGATCGATAAAATTGTTAATTCAAGCTCGCATTCGAAGACTCTGGATGCTACGAGTTCCAATAAGACTAGCATCTTTGACTATCCCCAGGTTGTAAAAACATTGTACGACCTTCATGACAATTATGTCATTGTACCAGCTGACAAAGCCCCTAACAGTATCATATTTTTCTGTAAAAAACATTACATTTACTATCTTATAAAGGAAATGGGTATGTATGATGAATCTGGCAACCCCATGTACACACTCACTACGATACCGAAGGAAGATATCATTAATAATCACATATCAGTATAATAACGTCCCTTCAATATACTGGATACCAAACTACTCTAGATATCTTAGGTCATGTTCAAACTTTTTGTATTCTTTGGGGGCTGTTGCTACTTAGGCTACTCAAAGTTGAATCCAATATTGAACTGATAAACAAATAAAGGATATTGTTGTGTCGGTTTGTACAGAAGCTTTCTTCGCAGTATTTCTCAACTTTCATTTCCTTTGTGTGACATAAAATATGTAGCAGGAATATGACGATCGCTATTAATAAAGCAGGATATGGGTATCGCCTTTAGCGGAAGTTTATATTCTTATATATTGTATTCAGTTTTTGTTCTTTCTTTGCATTGTACAGAAGGACTGCTTTAATCAGTTGACTAAAATTGTCAGGGATTACTAAGAGTTAATTTTAACTGGTAGCAGAAGAATTTAATGATTCTTTTCATGTACCCGAGGAAAATTACATATACGCTTTAATTTAAAATAAGGTGTACAGTTGTATTTAACAATAAAGATATGGATTTGTAATATATTTCACATAAAGCTCGCGTACATTAAGACATAAATATCCGAAACTAAAATTAAAAATATGATGTCTAAACAGCATTTACTCCGTATTGCGCTTTTGTTGTAGATCTCCGATGTAGTAAAATAGTGTACTCAGAATTCAGAGAGGTCACGTTATTAGCATTATTACTTCTTCCTTTGTAATAACGACAGAAAATAATAGTTGCAAAATTTTTCCGGAAATTTTGACTGAAAATGCAGTAAATAACGGGATTTGCGGCGGAATTTATGTAGGCTAAGATGGTAACAAACACCAAAAATACCCACGTTTCACTAAATTTTACGTTTGAGATGGTATTATAAATGAGCAAAATCTGATGTGGAGAATAGCTTAGGAAGTAGATTGTTACACTAGCTATCAGCATTTTTACTACTCCGCGACGTGTCTTGATGGCTTCTCGTAATCGACCATTGTCATCGCGTGCATGATCCTTGTTTGTCAGATTAGAATGTAATGCTTCAACGCTTATAAATAAATGTTTTCCAATTATAATATAGCAAACTAACTGGATCAGCAATGGCAGGAAATAGAAAACGACAGCTTCCACATATTTAAAAGTCAAAAACATAGCTTTACTTGGTTCTGCCTCGGGAAACACGAGTAGACAGAAACACACACTGGCATTAACTCCAACAGGCACGACAGTCACGAATATTGTTGTTGGTAGGCCAAATCCAACTCCTATGATCCAAACAATTACCATAGTTATTGTCGTGTGTCGTCTTGTGCATATTATATGAGCTTTTAGTGGAAATACGATGGCAATGTATCTGAAAAAGAAGACATGCAACACTTCTTAAAACATGTAAATTTAAAAAAAAAACACACACACATAGATATACGTGGAACTTAAAAATGGTAACAATGTATCATGTTATCTATCTATTTATCTATAAACACAAACACATATATAAATAGATGTGGAACTTACAAAAATGGTAATAATGTATCATGTTGTTGAGAATATTGATTTGATCGGGATTAAAATCTTTCGTCTTTCTGTATAATTACTAGTGGGCGAAGAAGACGAGATGCTTTACGAATACAAAGTAGGAAATATTCAATTTCCCTCTGTGGCTGCGTTATATGAAACACTAAAGAATTTACTAATATCTTTAGTTGACATGCGGTAAGACAATGTAATTAGGTGTCATTATCTGTCCTCTTGGTCTTTTAGTGGTGAAATAATAAGTATTAATTTAAGTACAGTTTATTTTTGCCAATAGCAGACTTGCCTGTCAAGGGCATGTCCGTAACCGATATATTACGGTACAATTAAAGCCTTTGAAGTAAAAATAATAACGATTTCATTCAGAATTCACTTAATTGAAACGTATTTAATACCCTTATTAACCGTACAAAGCTAACCTAAATCGCCTTGGGAAATTAAACCGATGCCTAATAGCCTATTTCTTCCTGTATGTCCACTTTATATCAGTATCAATATTCAACCTGTAATCGTATTTGACAAATCTTTTCGTAACCGGAATTAATTTAACTCATAACAAAACTGTTAATATCAGTTTACTTTCAATATCTCTGATTACGATTTCATACTGTATCCATAAAAATCTTCCATTGTGAATGAGATTATTCTTCGTTATCACATAGTAGCTTTAAAATGTACTTAGGAGGGAATGGCTGGAAACCTTAAAAAATGATTCATTTCATATGCTTGTGCAAGATCATTTAAAATAAAAATGATCAATCTAAACAGAATTTTAAA
>JAOXYJ010255804.1:0-10044 GCA_028566555.1 Lithophaga nigra | reverse complement strand
CTAGATAAACAGAGGAAGTTATATTTATGCAGAACAGCAGTAACAATCCATTGTAACTCAACTTTTATAATTGTTCACACTGGACGAATCATACAAGTAAAAAGGGTCATATGCATCCGTGATAAATTTGTCCTATGAATCAATTTGGACAGACTAACATTACCTGGTAAAACGGAGGTCAATTTTCTATTGCATGTAAAGTCAGCAGTCGATGAACCATATGTACTTTGTTCAATCCAGACTCATTTAATGTCACATATACAATACATGCACCCTATGTGTACATATGAATAAAACAGTTAACAGTTTACATTTTGTCTAACTCTCAACGCTTTCATACATCGTCAATTTCTAAAGTGTGACTTTAAGAATTATAACGTCTCCACTGAGAAAGCTTCTATGAATAAAATTTTAATTTTATAGTTGGAAAAAAGTTATTGTCTCGTGACCATCTCACAGAATGATTTTAATAAAGTAAAGACTAAGATTCCATTTTGCAATGCAACACACCCCCCACCCAGATAAATGCTACCAGTGCAATACTATAGTTTTGGGATGAATATTTCTAACTGGGCAATTAGTTATTTTGTAACATATGTTGACAGGGGCATGAGTTGTTATATGTATGCTCCTGCTGAACAAATGGATATTTTGAAAAGAAAAAAAAAAACAATTACACTGACCCAGCGATCCAGTAAATACTGAACAATACCCAATTGTTTGTTTTTATCCTGAAACAATATCAAAATAAATGACCAACAATGTCGTGGAAAGTATACTAGGTTTTACAAGTCAGTGACCAAATAAAGCTTAGCTAAATTATTCGACAGGCTTGTTTAGGTCAATAGCTGCAGGATAAAATTAAATATATTTTTTATAATTTAAAAATAAGAATATATAACTGGCTTCCTAATCCGGGTTTTTCATATGTTTTATTTCAGCTGATAAACGAACTCGGGCTTTTGTCACAGGACGTGCTCCACCTTTTGAAAGAAACATCTAAAAATGAAAGGATTGTAGCCTCCAGACCCAAATATTCGGGAATCAGACAGTTTATAATGGATATATCAATACAGTTTTGATTTAAATTATTGGTTTTGGCTGTCACAAAGTATGGGTATACTTTCAGCTTTTTTAGATCTCTGCAAAAAAAGAGAACTCGTGTTATAAATTCAACCAAAGGACTTGCCTATAATGTTGTGTTCCAGTTGCGTTTGTCGCTTCTTAAGGGAGGATACCGATTATTGCAGTTAGTTTTGACACAACCTTAGGTGTGGATCTACTAAAATTCTTTCACCTATCTGATTGGTTCCATCAGAAAAACAGTTCGGCTATGCCTGCAAGTTTCTACAGCAACACAAGGGAATGGGAAAAAGTAGCTTCTAGAGGGGGTTTCTGTTGGCATTGCGAAGAAAGCGTTTTAACTGTTAAGTGGTAAGATTGTAAAACAGTTACAGTAATCATAATGACATCACCAATACACAAATTCAGATGTTTCCACTTGTAACAGAACTTTTCAAACAAGGACTGACTATAAATGAACTTCTGTAAAGCAACCAACTCTGTCAACTAGTACAATGTTAGCATGAGTGGTGTGGACAAATCCAATCAGTACTTTACACAGTACCCTGTTATATAAAAATCAAGTTTTATTGGTGGAAAGTGTTGTTTGTCCATGCAATGAATTCCTATATTATTTACAAATTGTTGCATAATATCAATTAGAAATATGGGCAAGGAGAGTTCAGAGAGTCACTTATCCTTGATATTCTCTGGAGATACTTGAGATGCTAAGAACATGAGTGTGAAGATCATAAAATGGACAGAAAATAGAATTGATGGTATTATGTGCCAAGCACAGGCCAAATGAACAATTAATATGCTCAAAAATAATGTTCAGTGCAATGTTGGTCTTTGTGTTGCAAAATTGAATCGCTGAAAGAGGAAATGTACAGAATGAACTATCTTTTGTATTGAAGTAGTTAAACTTTTATACTTGCTTACAAAGTATATATATTGTCCTTTTTCGCAAAAAGTTCATTGGAAGATATCAAAATTTGATAAATAAATATTCGGTGTCGACTTCATAGATATTACAGGATGGTCTTCAGTTGTAAAGTCTGGTACTACTGTTATTTTGACTGCTGGATTCCCATTGTGGTCACGATGACCCTTTGTGTCTTTTACGTTGCTCCCCCCAATCTTATCAATATCACGGAACTATATACCACTGTCATACAAGTGGGAGGTTGGCATGCCGTAAAACCAGTTTAACCCACCATTTTCTTCGGAAAATTCCTGTACCAAGTCAGGAATATGACAGTTGTTTTCCACTCGTTCCGTTTGTTAAGATGGTTGAGCGTTTTTTTCTCGGTTTTGTCGGTTTTGATGGACTTCCCCTTTTGAATATGCCTTGGAGTTCGGTATTTTGTTATTACCTTATTTACAAGTATATATCTGTAATTTAACCATTTTGGCACCTAATTGGATCCAGAGCGTAAAAGTCTCACTCCTTAATGAGTTCATGCGATCACGTCAAATTCGTTTCTCGATATTGTGTATTCCTAGGGATTTTGAGTCGGGAATTTTGGAATACTAGGCTTCCATATATGAAAGTTATATAGCAATAAATCAGGTAATCAGTAAATCTTATCAAGTGATAATTATCACATTCCGTACTCGACATTCAAGGGGTGACATTACTACACCGCTTACAGGTGTATAATTCTTTAGCAACGGGATTTACTTGGGGGCGTAAAATAGAATGTTGGGAAGATATACACCAAACAGTTTTCATTACTGAACAAAATTAAACATTTCAGCCTTAGACAATAGACGAGGAATAACGGACAGATACAAATTATCTTTATTCTCGCATCTAAGAAATAGAAATAGGACAAAGAAATTACAAAAGAGAAAACTAGAACCGGACTTACAAGTATATCAGATCTGTGTATTGACGGTAGAGTTGCTGCAGGAAAATAATGTCAATCGTATTATCGAATTGGTTGTGGTCAATGTCAGCGGATCCCTCATTATCGCGGTAATGTATTAATCATCTCGTCCGCGATTTTCCACGTTGAGTTAATTACTGTAAAGAAATCTCTGGAAAAACATTAATGCGTTGGCTTTATTTATTTATTAATTAACAGAGAAGAAAAGACGAGTTTCCAATTAGTGCAATTTCCCGGAAAATTTAGACTTCAAAACACAGATTTCCTAACGTCACAATGTTCGACGAAGAGATTTGCTCCGATTGACCTCGGGTCAACCGGAGCAATTCATTTATTAACAGATATGTGAAACTTGTCAATAAAAAAGTACAGAGATAGAATGAGCTTGGCGTATTCGTTTTAGTTCTATTTGATATTTTATAATTACTAACTTCGAAACGCTGTTTTAATCAGCTGGAAAATAAAATTCATATTACATGTACGTCTTAGTTTGATTGATTTTTATTCTTAAAGTAAATATACGAGAAACGGTTTTCTGCTGTTGATTTGTAACTAAATAATCAGTACTGCTTCTACGAAAATTATTTTTTTTAATTCAAAATTAAAGAACTATCACTAACACTTTTTGAAATCACTTAAGCAGTATATTAATTGATTGATTGTTGTTTGTTTAACGTCCATCGATAAATATTCCCTGCATTTCAGGGTGAAAAACAGTTAACAATATATTATTTCGTAGGATCAAAAAGTATGTGAAACGGGGAAAGGAACGGATAATTTTTATTACAACTGGAAAACGAGGGCATAATGGGTAGGATCAGAAATTTCGTCTTACCTTCCGAAGAGTAGTGTTTCGGGTTCTTTAACTTGACTGCGTATATATACATCCCTCACAGCCATACCAATGCCCCCTCATCATGGACCTTACTGACGGACGGGGTCGAGATAGCCACACTTCTATACCCCAGCTACCATTTGGGTTTTGAGCAATGTAAACTTTATATTTGATTTATTGCAATTGATTTAAGCAATTGTGCGAAACTTAAGGTTACAAAGGGTTCCTAATTAATATAAACTTTTAAATTATTGAACACACATTTTAAATAGAAAACCAGCACGTCCAAACATGGAGACAAGTCACATGTAGTACCACACTACTAGAAAAGGATTACAAACAAATAGTAGTTACTGGTAACAGTAAGAAGATTTTTGACATTTACAACGTACGAGGAAATGTAAATGGTTGATATAGACAATAACAGGTAATCTCAGTAATCTGTTTTTGTCAGTGTTTGTTACAGTTGTCAAAGGTCTGTCACAGTATTACTCAACGTTGAGAATGACCGTGGATGTTTCATAAAAACGTTTAACAAACCGTTAGAGCTCAGATAAAAGTTTAGGAGGACTGTTCTTGATTTCGGCAAGCAACCACAGGAAGTGACAGTATAGGTGAACTTTTTAAAATGCTGTAAACGACGGGATATATTACCGGCAACGAGTGATAGGCATTGGCAATAAACATTTAGTAACGACAATCGCAGTCACACGTTGTTACTATAGCGCAAGTAAAACTAGACTTAAAGGTATGATTCAGCTTTTTCATGAAAAATGGGAAAAGACGGTATAAATGACTTGTTACTGTAGAGATGATGCACACTTCGTTTAAAATCACTCTAACAAGAAATTCACTGAAGACGGAATCATAAAAAATGTTTAAGATTTTTTAATCGACAACTTATTTGTCCAGTTCGGTGGACGGGTGTTTCAACAGGGATTGGCATTCCAATGGCACAAATTCCGCTCCTCTCCTCGCCGACCTGTTTTTGTACTCCTTTGAAGCTGACTTCTTTGAAGGGACTGAAGAAAAAATTGAAATTGGCTCAAAACTTTAACTTCATATTCCGTTACATGGGTAATGTCCTGTCACTGAACAATTCACGATTAGCTGACATTTAACTTATTATATACATTTAACTTATCCCAGTGAGCTTGAGATTAAGGATACTACTGAACACCCTAAATCAGCTTCATACCTCGACCTTCATCTCGAAAATCGACTTTAGAGGAAAAACGAAAACTAAACTCTGCGACAAGCGTGATGACTTCACCTTTCCAATCGTCAACTTCCCCTTTATCAGTAGCAATATTCCAGCAGCACCAGCATACGGAGTTTGCATTTCGCAACTCATATGTTATTCTAAACTTGTGATCAATAACACGATTTTCTGGATAGGGCTCAATTGCCGACAAATAGGTTACTCAAACAAGGGTATGCTGCTCCCAGATCGAAGTCATCCCTTCAAAACTTCTATCGCCGTCACCACGAACTGGTTGATCGTTACGGATATTAGTTTCCCAAATTAAACCGGATCTTTTTCATGAGCCAAAGTTTCGTCTTTCTACTTCTCGAACATTACCTTATCCAGGGACCTTACAATGGGCAACATGGCGGGTGTCTTATAACTGTGGAGTATAAGAGCGATTCCGTTATTTTGTGTTGTATTTGATAAAGTATGTGACAAAATGCCATGACAACGTGTATTTAGTTAGTGTGTGTGTGTTTGTTTTTTCTTCTTTTTTTTCTTTTTTTTTCAGTTGGTTGACCAAGTGCAAGTTGAAGAATATTGACCTACCATTTTTATAATCCAGAGATACGCTTGACGACGAGCTTTCTTCCATAATGACAACAAGCTAACATTTCACATTAAACTGGACTCTTGCTGGTTTTTTATTTAACTTGTAACAGGTGTCCTATTTAATGTAAAGATTGAAAAAAAAGAGGCCCTTTATGGGGATTATGAGGAAAGAAGTTGATAACATAAATGTTCACACATTTCTCAGAGTAAATTTCCCTGGCACCCCTCTTCCTATACAGTATTGTGTGAAAACAAAAACTAATATTTGATTTTATATGGTTCTTCTTTTCAGAATGATTTTCTGTAGTCAGTGTAGAATAAAATAAGATACAATTTCAAGAATGGTCCTTAAGGATTACATTTTTTTATTCTTTGAATTAAAGGGTAACATCTTTAGGGAGAATGATGGACATATTGACAGTAGTTGGTTTTTGAAACGAAAAAAGTGAATCTTGTGTAATAAATGTGTATTTATAAATTATTTAACATAATTTTTTTTTAAAAATTGACGTTCTAAAGGGGATTATTATCCACTTACGCTATTGGATAAAACTTCTCCAAATCCTTTCGAAGAAAAGCACTGACAAGTAATCTTCAATTCAAAAATATGACTGTTTGGTTGAAATTCGTTTACATATGTGGAATTTCGTAGTTTTCATATCCATAAATGAGGTATTTTTTATTTTATGTTGAGACCGCGAATTTATTAACTAGCATTAAAAGGTTTGTTGTTTGAAAATTATCGTGTACTTAGCTTAACGAATCAAAGATTTGTAACTGTATGGGGAGCTAAATTTCTATTTCAAGTTGGCCAAAACTATGATTTTACGCCATTTTAATGATTTTATACATAGGTTTGTTAAAGGTAGTATACCTGGTATTTTCACGTAGCCAAGGAACCTCGAGGGTGCATTTTTTGAAGGTCAATCTATGTTCATTTTGTGTATCTTTGTTTGTACGTCCGTTTCCAGGATGTAAAATTGCTTGCATAGCTCTTGTGGGTTTTGCCCTTTTTCAATATTGTATATGAATATTTAATGATCCAAAAGTCGCCGCCATTTTGTTATGCAAATTAGCAAAATGGTCATAATTTCTCCATATGAAACATTATACACGCATGCATGATCATTGTACATCATAATGAAAATGTACATTGACTGTTGTAACTTTAGAGAAATATTTGAGTAATATACGAGATTTTTGGTATTTTTGATTTTCGTCTCCTTATTGTTTACATGTTGTTTTCATGTTCATATCAAAACCTCGCTGACTCACGTCTGACGACAAGGCAATAAACCAAATTGTAATACAGTTTGTCTTCTTATAATGATATGTGACCATACATATCTGTGTAGATAAAATGCATGAATAGTTTCCGATCCTAAAAAATGCAAGTCAAATGTAGACATTGTCTTTTGAGTAATATTTTATGAAACTAAACTAGATGTAAATAGGTGAAGCAGTACATATGTTTCGATTCCTATTTGGTAAACAATAGCAGGACTGGAATGCGCAAAACTTAATAGACTATTAGATATGTAATAGTCTATTAAGCTGTAACATTTTCAACTAATTTAATATACTATTAACTTTTTATAGTCTATTAAGTGTTAATAAAGCTTTGTGCAACCCAGTCCTGAACTATAAAACAAGCAATATTACTTATTAAACACTTAAATCAGAAACTATAAGAGTAATTTACATTACAAACTTATCATAATATTTCCCATAATTTATTCCATACCCTAAAATGGAGCTTGGGAAATCTGTATATTATGTTCAATCATCCTGTTAAGAAGTAAAATATTTGAAACTAATACTGTTAGAAATGTTTACGTGACAAGTTAATGTTTGCAATTTGACCCTTTTGACTTCTTACTTGGCCAGGACCTAAAATAAAAATTAAAATTTTCAAACATTGCTGACACATCTACGGATGGTATGTAACAATGTGTAAATAAAAAACCTGAGATCAAAAAGGAAGTGCAGTTCGAAGTTTTATCTAACGAACGAACAGACAAATGGATGGAAAGATGCCCACACAGACACAACTTACTGTACACTAACAGTTTTTATTGTAATTAGATACTTGAATTCAAAAATCTCTTAACGTTTCTTATCATTTTCGAACCTCTAAATTTATCATATCCTGAAACTGAATACGAAACATTGATATATATAGCTTCAGATTATATGCAATCATCCTTTATGCAAATGAACACTTGAAATTTATGCTGTGATAGAGGTCTACGTTACGTTAGGTTGCCCCCAATTTTGTCAATATCACGGAACTATATACGACTGTCATACAAGTGGGAGGTTTAGCATGCCATAAAACCAAGTTTAACCCACCGTTTTCTTCGGAAAATGCCTGTACGAAGTCAGGAATATGACAGTTGTTTTCCCCTTGGAGTTCGGTATTTACAAGTCTATATCTGTAATGTGACCATTTTGGCACCAAATTGGATCGAGAGCGTAAAAGTCTAACTCCTTAAGGATTTCATGCGATCACGTCAAATTCGTTTCTCGATATTGTGTATTCCTAGGGATTTTGAGTCTGGAATTTCGGTATACTACGCTTCCTTGCACTTCAATGATTTCATTTTTTGACATTTGTTTGTAATTTAGTCATTTGTTAAGAATTTTTGTTGTTTATAAAAAGCAGTAAAGTTAAACAGATAAGATACATCGGTATTATGTTTTGTTAGGTTCATAGAACTGTTTTGTGCGGAATTCGCAGAAAATATATTATTATTTTTTTGAAATGTGAAATATATATATAGTCATCCGACTGGTACCTGTTGGTGCAACTATTGTCTTTTATTGAAACTTGTTTACAAGTTTCTTTAAATCACTCATACTTAAAATTTGAGGGACATAAAGGTCAAAGTGGTCCAAGACAAAGTCTATTATAATCTCTTGTGTAATGAGTTTTGGGCATGGTTTCAACACGTATGTTTAATGTTAAACGTATTCACCAGTTACAAGCCAAAAGTTGTGATGTCTGTTCCAGCCTCAAACACTCATTTAAGTTGCCTAAATAAAGAAGTAATATTAATTCAACATACAAGCAATGGACTTTGCACTAGACCAGAAGATACGATATTAACAGATAATCTTTGGATGTATTATGGCTGCAGTTTTTGATTTAATATCAGTGCATTTTTTGTCTAATAACCCAAATTCAGCTAGGTTTTTTTTGTCTACAGAAGAATTATTTGATCAAACAATGTGAACATCTAACATGTCTAATGAGAAATAATAAAGATAATGTGTGAATCCATTGTCGTGTATAAATCTCTTTGTAGTTATTGTGACCTTAACATTGCACAAAGCCAACATGATTCTGCCCTCTGAACTGAGATATAATCCTATGAGATTATTAAATGTTACGGATTTGTAGATAATTAATTATATAAAATATTAAATATCATTTGTTATACAGAAAATACAATTTACAATTTGCACAAAAAACAAATTATGTAAAGGGAATTTTGAAACTGGTTTAATATGACTAACTTTTTGACATAGTCATCTGTTCAAGTTTGGTGATTAATGAATGCATAAAAATATTTTGTTTTGTACTTAACTGTAAAACGCTGTGACACACAAGAAGGTTTTGCACTTTTTTTTAACTTTTCAGAGTGACATGGTATGTTAAACTTTAGAGAACAGTACATAATTATACATGGTTATCAATTTTCTTTAAAAGTATATTGCAGTAAGACCGACCTTTGATCTACTGTTCCTCTCAAATCAAATGGTGGACTTCAAATCAAATGATCATAATAGGATGGATGGAAGGATGTATAACGTCAAGCGGGTAATCTTTCAACCATCTTTAGGACGAAAACATAGTACGATAAGGTTTTATAATGCTAGCCCACTGAAGTATAGATCTTCAGTAAGACATGCCATTTTACTCAGACATATTATTCTGATGCCAAGCGGACCATTTTTTGCTCTTACTCCTTAATGCTCCGTGCTTAGCGGAGAGGGAGCAAATACCAGTGTTACTGTCTTTTGTTTGACCCGGCCGGGAATCGAACCCACAACCTCCAGCACTAAATAAATTGATGGATTAACGCCACGTTAACAATATTTGAGCCATATTGTCGCGAGAACAATTCGAAGCGAGTGCACGCAAACCACTATACCATCGAGTCGGTTATATGAAAATTTGAAGCTACGTACTATTATTATATCAAACCCATTCTAGTAAACTTACTATGTATCTACAGTTTCAAGGTTGTTATAAAAGGTATTATTACTAAAAATATAATATTGTATTCTAATGCCAACAGGGTTCAAAACTGGTAAAACTTTGGTCAAAAGGGAGAAAAATTGACGTTAGGATTCGTAAACTAAACATAAAGCAGTGGTAGTGTTTACCCTTTAATCAGGGTGGATGGATGTTTAACGTCCAGGGGTAATCTTGCAACCATATTCAGGAC
>JAOXYJ010255694.1:0-10044 GCA_028566555.1 Lithophaga nigra | reverse complement strand
CAGAATGTGTTATTGATTATGTGTAAAGAGAAGTGTGCAGAAGTTGACATTAAAATGAGATCAAACAAAAAGAACGATTAGAGTGCATGCTGTCCTTCCTGTAGACCATTACACCGTCGCACCAAGGGATACATCGTGCTTTTGCCTCTTGCTCTACAGCCGTACAGTTTCACTTAGCATGTCCAGGATGGGAAACTCGTGTTCTTAGAGCTTAAAATTCTGGTCTAGTTGACTATGAAATAGTTGAAAAGGAAGTAACTGAAGCTGCAGTACATGTTGAAGCAGAATAGAATTGAAAGAAGGCGATTATGTTATAGCTCTATATCGTGACGACGAACGTGCCAATTTTTCGCGTTCGCAAAAATTATTAAAATTGACGAGTCTGATGATCATCTGTGTATAAGGTTTATGTCAAAAAGTAATATTAGAGTAAAGATCTCTTTCCATTGGCCTCAGCTTCCTGAAGAAATCTGGGAAAAGAAGAGCGACATTATTTGTCAAATCAAAGAACCACAAGCAATTGATTGGAGTTTGTTTACGATTGAAAAGAAAGACATGGAACACATTCAAAAACTTTTCAGTACAGCAGACAAATAACTGTGTGATATCGGTATGGCCCCAAGATGTATTATCTTTCGTGAACATTGTTCTTGCTTTATAGTTCAAACACTAATTTATGTTAATTTCGAAATTTGATAGCTTTTTATTGATGTTTACAGTTACTTTAATTTCCAGTTGAATTATGCAGATTCCTACGTTACTCCCAGAAGTATTTGGTCCTAGATAGAATATAATAAAATCTACTTGAAAGTACTGAAACAACCATCAATACATAATAAAAACTCTAATAACTGAAATTAAAAAACCAGTACACGAAAGGTGTATTTTAATAATATTAGTGGATTCCTACGTTCCTTGCGCATGTCTGTATCTTTCAGTGTATAATAAATTTTACATGAATGGTGCATTTCACACTGTATTTTTAATTATATCTGAAAGTGAACATGCTATAAACATAATTTAAACAAAGCGAAACTTTCACCTTTGCAGATAGAGAAATCTCCTGATTTTTATTTGACAGGAAAAATACAGGTACTTCCTTTGATTACTGGAGACAGTAGATAATTTCTGAAGATTACATTATATCTTCATTATAGTCGCTTAATTTATAGCACATCAGAAAAAATGAGAGGAGGTCTGTTGTCAACATTCTGGATTTTGAAAGTTTTGATGTTTATCTTTAAACGCATGCAAAGTTTATGTTCATTGTGACACATTGTTTTCTTTATCCAATCTTTCAAATGCCAACAATAAATGAAATTGACTGTCTTATTCCTGGAAACCGCCATGAAAGTTGAAGGTAAACCAATCCGTAAGCGTTTATTGGAAGGTCCTCTACCAAGACTATAATTTATATGCCGATCAGAATTTCAAGACGGCCGCCAAGTTGGAACATAGTTTAACATTGGACCTTAAGGGAAGTACACTTGAAATCTTCTTCCTAGAAACGACTAAGACAGTTAAAACTAAAATTATTCACAAATGTTCATTGAAAGGTCCTCTACCAAAACCGTGTTTTTAATGCCGATCGAAATTCCAAGATGGCCACCGTGGAACATATTTTAACATTGGACGTTATGGGAAATACGCTTGAAGTTCTTGGAAACAATTATGACAGTTGAAGTTAAACATGTTATCGGAAGGGTCTCTACAAAACCTTTTTTTATGCAAATCGGAATTCCAACATGGTCGCCACCGTGGAAAATAATTTAACATTGGACTCTTTCGGAAATAAACTTAAAGATCTTCTTGGAAAATTCTACAAAAGCTGAAGCTTAATATATTCATAAAAAGCCATTGGAAGGTCCTCTACTAAAACCATCTTTTTGATGTCAGTCGGAATTCGAACATGGCTACCACAGCGCAACATAGTTTAACATTGGACGCTATGGGAAGTACACTTTTCCTTCTTTAAAATGACTAAGACATTTGAAGTTAAACATGTCCATAAAAGATCATCTTGTAAATGACTATGACAGTTGTAGCCAAACATGTCGATGAATGTTCACTGGAAAATCCTTTATCAGAACTGTTTTTGATGTTGATCTGAAAGATGGCTACCACTTTTGAAATAGGGGGAATATACTTGAAAATCATTTTGGGAGCAATTGTAACATTGAAGAGAAACATAGCCATAAATATTTACTGGAAAGTTCTTTACATGAAATATGATTACAGCCGTTATTCAAAAATGGTTCCCTACATGAAACAGTTTAATATTGGAAAATATGGGAAATACCTTGGAAGATTATCTTATTGGAAACGACTTTAATAGTTTATAAGTATGTCAACGGAATTTCTCTATCTGTTACTACTTTTGAGATAAAGTTAAGAATTGTGGAATGGGCCAATTTCTGCCTTTTGTTTAGGTACATTGACGAGGAGAGAATTGTGATAACTGAATTCCTCCTGTCCACTTGCTGTGGTCGTATCATGCTGTGCTGTGCGAAGCCCTTTAATATGTATAGCCAAAATAAATAATGACAATTATAAATTCAAAAGCTAAACATTTTAACATTTCATAGATTGAATGGTTTTGCTACCAGAAATTAGTATTAGAATTCAGCTAACTAGAAACTAATTTATATTTCAGTATACGACTCTTTGATTTTATGAGCAATTTACTTCCAGTAGTTTATAATATCATTGCTTTACTTTAGACGTCTTCATAGAAATCCATTAACGACACTGCTGCAGGGAACCTTTGATCCGATGACGTCACTGTCGAATTTGTAAGTATGAGTATTCTTTCTTTCTCAATTGTCAATGGATTGAGGAATTAACATTTGCAGTAACAATGATAAAATTAATATCTCTCATTCTAGCCCAGGTTTTGATGGTATGATGTTAATAAATCTTGAATACTTTTACAATAGTGTCTGGCAGAAATCTATATTTATACGAAAGAAATCTGTGTTTATGACATTTTATGAATTCCTAGTTCCAGTTTATAACATAATGACTTTATTGAATGTATGTTAATAATTAACAATAATCAGCATGGTCACAGGGAATTTTTGATCATTTGGCCTTACTGTTTGAATTGAAAATATGACTGTTCTTTACTTCTCTAGTGTCTATGGAGTTAGCAGTTTACCTTTGGATAGACAGTGATAAAATAGATACCTTTTATGTCCGGAGGACCACGTGAGTTATGTCATTACTTGGCGTCCGTCGTCGTCCATGTTAGCTCTTCCGCTCAGAAACCACAGACCGATATAGAATCAAGCTTGGCAGGAATGTACATTTGAAGGTCATCTATAAAAAGTATATTTTTTCATTCCGATAAGAAATTAAAGGGTCCGTAATGTATTTTGATTAGCTGAAATTTCAAAGATCTTATTTTCAGGAACTACACAGCCGATGGGATTATTTTATAGTTCAAATGATGCTTGGATTGTCATCATCTAAACTCATGATTTTAATATTGGAACCTTTGCGAAATACATTTAAAGATCTTCTTCTTAGAAACGACTATGACAATTAAAGCTAAACATATCCATCAATGTTTATTAGAAGGCCCTTTACCAGACACATATTATTGGTGTTGATTGAAATTCCAATATGGCGACCACCCTGGAACATAATTTAAAATTGGACCCTATGGTAAATACGTTTGAAGAACTTCTTTAAGGAAAAGACTGCGACTGTAGGAGCTAAAAATGTCCATAAATATTCAACGAAATGTCCTTTACCAAAAGTGGTTTTTTCTGTGTGTGCCGATCGGAATTCAAAGATGGTCGCCGCCATGGAACATAGTTAAACATTGAGAACCAAATGGGAAATACACTTGAAGATCGTCTTTGAAACGACTACCACAGTTGAAGTTAAAAATGTTCATTGGAAGGTCGTTGACCAAAACGGGTGTTTATGATGTGGACTGGAATTCCAGGATGACCACAACCGTGGAACAAAGTTTAACATTGGAACCTTTGTGAGATACACTTAAAGATATTTTTGGAAACCACAATGACAGCTGAAGATAAGTATGTCCATAAATGTTCATTCGTAGGTCCTTCACCACAAATGTGTTTTTGATGCCAATCAAATTTCTAAGATGGCCGCCATTATGAAACATAGTTTAACTATTGATCCAATTGGAAGGACATTTCAAGATCTTTTTGGAAGTGAATATGACAGTTGAAGCTAATAAATCCGTAAATGTTCATTGGAGGGTCCGTTACCAGAACTGTGCTTTTGATGCCCAATGCAATTTTAAGATGGCCAACACTGTGGACCATAGTGTTACACTGAACCCTAAGGGATATGCATGTACACTTGAAAATCTTCTGGGAAACCATTGCGACAAGGAAAACATATCCATAAATGCACGTGAGAAGACCTAAGACATAGGTACCTTTTTGATGCCAACCAGAATTCTAAGATGGTCTCCAACCTGAAACATAGATTAACATTGGGCCATATGGGAAATATCTTTGAAGATCTTCTTGGGAATGACTGACAGTTGAAGCGAAACATGTTCTTAAATGTCCGTCGGAAGGCCCTTAACCAGAAATATGTTTTTTGATATACTAATTGAAATTCCAGAATGGCCGCCACCCTGGAACATAGTTTACCATTGGACCGTATGGAAAATGCATCTTAAGGTGTTCTTGGAAATGATTAACAGAAATAAAGATCATTATGTGAAAGTTCATTACTAACATTGTGGCTCGGGACAGATTGAAATTTCAAGATGGCTGCCACCATGCAACATAGTTTGAAATAGGACCCTACTGGAAACAGACTTTAAGGATTTCCTCTTGGAAAAGCCATAAAGTTTGTCAGTTTAGAACCAGGTGAGCGATTCTGATTCGGTGAGCACTTACGTTTCTTTTGCTGTAAGATATATATTGTACATTATTCAAATTAAAAAAATGCAACAATACTGTTTCACAGTTTTCTTTCGTTTTCTTCTCATCAAACTATAGAATAGTTTTCCATAAAATTTGAAATAAGGACTGCTGTTTGCTATTTTTACAGAGAATTACCAGTTATATGTGAATGTTCAAACAACAGCTACACACTTTTGTCTTTCATTAAAAAGAATGGGATTGGAAAAATACTGGCAGGGGAAAATGACACTGATTACACAACGAAGTGGAAAAATCTTATAGATGGGTGTACCGGTATGTATTGAAATTAAAAATAAAATAGCGGTAAACGACTAAAGCGCGATATCGCTGATAACACTTTATTGTTTTAATAGTGGATTTTTTATTTTATATCAACACGTAACAACAATTTGTGTATAACTTTTCATACATATATACAAAATTCCACTTTTTTCTCGAACCCCGCTCGGCAGTCATCATTTGAGGTTTCCAGGCACCTACCCAAGGGACATTAACAGCTCGGGATATCCCTCCAATTATGCTAATAATCAAAATATAGTGGCAATAAACTCCAATAAGCTCACATAGCCACATCTGTTTTCTTGGTAAGTGACAAGAAACATAAATCTTTGTTTTCTTCTTGTAAAATAAATTAATTTCTTTGGTAGTTACTAAATCCCATTTAAGATGACTCTTTAAGAATATATGTTGCTTAGTCACTGTTATGATCACTACAGTTGCCAATCTTATGTCTACATGTACATGTCTGTTTTTAAATTGCGTATACACATAAGTCGTGATCTCAATTATCAATGTCACTATACAAGTTATCTTTAGAAAGGAGAGAAAATGATTGATTGATTGATTGTTGTTTGTTTAACGTCCAGAGGCAAATTATATGCATATTCAGGACTAGAACAAGTTAACAATTTATCAGTTGGTAGGATCTCAAAAGTGGGTAGACCGGGAGAAGGGGAGGATTTTGACTGCCACTGGGAAACGAAGGAGTATTGGGTAGGGTCAGAAATTTAGCCATTCCAACAGGTCTCCTACGGACCCTCCGAAGATTTGTTGCCAAAGGGTTCTTTAACGTGCAAAAAGTGTGGCATTCTCCCAACACGTGCCTTGGATTTAACGTTCCCAATCATAACGGACGTGACTGCGTATTTATACATCCTGCACAGCCAAACGGACGCCCCCTCAGCATGGGTCGTACTGCCGGACGGGAGAAGTCCAGGTAGCCATACATCTATGCCCCAGCTACCCTTGGGGTCGGGGAGAAAATGTAGACACATGATATCGGATACATATTTAAAGCCTGTTTAAACATGTTACTTATGTATGTGTCAGCCAGTTTGTGAATTTTCGAAACCATTCCTAGCTTGAGTATTAAACATGAAATTATTCAATCAAACATTCATACAAGCATAGTCTTTTACAGCTATATTTAGGACGACATAGAATGTTATTTCTCTTTTAGTTAAAATATAACTTGTTATTATGAATTTGATATTGTCTGTAAAATGTGTTTAATACCAAAAACAATGTCATACATGTACACATCATGTGGATTTGTAAATAACAATTGAATCGTCAATATAGAACCAAGCACACGTAAAATTTAGGATGCTTATATTTAAATAACAGTTGTCTATTAGAATAAAGCAATCAGCATTAATCAGCACAACTTAATGAATACACAAGTATAATTAGAAACTACTTGGCATTTGCAATTTCAGATACAAATCTTAAGGATAAAGTTTTCAGATAAGAGAGATGGTGAACTGCATATATATTTCCATCATTTTAACATTAAGATTTTGCGTTTGCTTCTTTTCTGTTCTATTGTCATATCTTACAGATAATTAGAACCCTGCATTTCAATGACAATCGATGAAAGAAATACATTTTACAAAAGAAAACTCCTTAACCCATTAATTAATATAGTACATAATGTTCTAATTACCCTCTGTATGATTTTTTTTGTTAATCTGCGATAGATTTTCATTCTACTACTACTATTAAGTTGATATATAATTGGTCACCATTTTATGAAATATCTGTTTTAAAATGGGAATTAAAAATTGATTTAACATATGTTTTATTGAGGTATTACAGGTTTCATTCTTCATCGTAATATTTAATGTAAAAGAATAAAATGTTTTTATCTACAGGAACAGTAATTGATTCACCTTATTGCAAAATACCTTTGACCTCCACCGTAAAAGGTACGTATATGTGGATTAAAATAGTGATTTTTCTGATTGAAAACGTACATATTTCACTTAACATTTTTAAACAGAGGATATTTCCTTTGATACCTATTGATTCAAGGCTAGTACAAATAATCAAAACTTCTGCAGTTATATTAACAGCGAAAAAATTGCATGAAAATGCTAGTTTATTAATTTATCACTGGTAAAATGTTTATTTTCCAGGTAATTCGTATTACCTCAGCAGAAATGCACATAAACACGATTACATGCCAGTAAATACAAAGTATTACTGGTACAGCAGATGAGGAGAATAAATGAGAATAAGTGTTGTTAAAGTTAATATATCCAACGCAATTATCTAGTTCTTTTAATGCCAAGCTAACAAAATATATACATCATTTAGTTATCACATGACGTAAAATCGACTTCTTAAACACTTTAATTTATAATGTAGAAATATCCCCAATCCTGAACTTTTATCGTATAGCTACTACCGCTTTTGTCTATCTTCAAAAAATATATCATTCGTTTTTTTTTTCACAAAATTATCCCATTCATTCATCCATTAGTGAAAAATTAAGTACATACCGATATTAGAAAGCGACACAGTAGCATAGAATATCAATACTTTAGCAGTTTTTTCGTTTCTTCAGGTGAAACCTTCCCAGGAGATACCACTCTGTTGTCAGGAAACATTTCTAAAGATAAATCCGCAACATCACCCTTGTGTAAGTAGTTTTTCTTGTATTTGCAGAAAAGGCATCCTTTGTCTGACATCACGTTTAATTACATTTATATAACTGAAAGGGTGGCAACTGTGAAAATATGGAAATAAAGTAATCAGATAAATTTTTATACTGGTACTACCGCTTTTGTATACTTAAAATTATTTCACTCAAATCTGGACAAAATTACCACAAAAACATATTTGGTTATGTTTCTTCATTTTTCTGCCTTTACTATCATCTAATTTAAAAAGAAATGTAAACGCAAAATTCTCATATAATATTTTACAAGTGGAAAGCATACAGAGAGTATTTAGTGGGCTAACGTGACTGAGGCTTGCTGGATATTGGTCTTGATGGTTATACGTTTCCACTATGATAACGGGTGTGTTAGAACTAGGGTTGTGAGATCGAGGCTTGTTAGGAGCGAAGTGTCCTCGACTCCAACCCTAATTGGTAATGACTGCAAGCTTTTCTTCCGAAGTCGGGGTTCTCACCGTGTACTTCACCTTCTTACCCATATATAGACCGGTCACACGATGGAGCTGAAAAATTGCAGAAAGAGCCATAATAATTATATTCAATCATCAATCAATCAATCAAACGTGTTTTTTTGCAGGTTTTAACTAACCTGGCTAAAAGGCATGGGGCTATTGCCATCACCTGGCGGCCGACGTCGTCCTTCCGTCATCTGTCGTTAGTCTTTTACAATTCTATCTTCTTCGCTGAAACTACTGGGCCAATTTGAACCTAAGTTTGCAAGGATAGTTTTTAGAAAATTTTTCAGATTTATATCCGCAACTCCTCCATCCATCCAAGATGGCTCCCATGACCTCTGGTTGGTTGAAAAAATATTACTTTTAAAGATTTCTCTAGATTCACTGAAAAAATAGAACCAGTCCTGGTTTATATACGTCCTTGGATGGTCTTCTTTCAAATTTTTGTCCTAAAATGCAGTCCGTCATCCACGATGGCCACCAAGGGGGCATAATTTAACATTGGACCCTATGGAAAATGATCTAAAGATCATTTTTATTCAACTATGAATGAAATACTGGAATGTTTGAAGTCGCATTGGGCAATTGAACACTAAGATCTATGACAAACGTGATGATTTCAGTTTTCTTATGGTCTCCTTCCCATTCATTAGTAGTAACATATCATCAACCCCTGCTTATGGCGTTTATTGATACGTTATGCTAAAGCGTGCTTTCATTATGATGAATTCACTTCCAGGGTCATACTAGGAAACTTTTCCTACAAAGTTTTGAGAAATATCGGCTGAAATCAGCACTTCGCAAGTTTTACGGTCGCCATCATGAATTGGTTGACTGATTTGATTATCTGTGTCACAACTTGCTCGAGACATGTTTACTCTGTCTTAGATGGTACCAATCCAGTATTGTCGTCTTATTTGACATTTGGCTAGTTTTCTCCTATTCCTGATGATGATGAGCTGTTACTGGACATGTTTGAAGTCGCACGTCGGGTGATACATGCATAGCAGAAGATGCTTACCTTGTTGACGCACCTGGTCTCACTCCTTTTTGGAGTTCATGCGATTCCTTGTGTTCTTTCTCTCGGATTTGTATATACTTTAATGGAACTGTGGTATACTACTGTTACCTCTTAATTAAAACCAGGAACTGTTCATAAATGGTCACTGGATGGTCCTTAACCAAGTTCATGTTTTCCATGCCGTTCGGAATTCCTAAATGGCTGCCACCGGGCGATGTCGTTCAACATTGGATGGTATGGGAAATTATCTCAAAGATCGTTTTGTTTGAAAGTTGGAAGACACTTCAGCAGGAACTGTTCATAAATAGTCACTGGATAGACCTTAGCAAGTTGGTGTTTTCACTCCGATCGGATTTCCAATATGGCCTCCACCGGCAGGTAGTTTAACATTGGACAGTATGGGAAATATTCTTTTTCTTTGGAGATGAAAGACAATTGAGTACAAGGAAACGTAGTATACCGAAATTCCAGATTCATAAATTCGTTTGGAATACACAATATTGACAAACTAATTGGACGTGATCGCATGAACTCCATCAGGAGTGAGACTGGGTGCATCGACAGGGTAAGCGTCTCCTGCTATGTATGCATCACCCGTCATGCGAAAAACTTCTGTCCAATAAATAAAAGTCATGGCCAGGAATAAATCAAATCTGGTAGGTAAGATGAGACGACGAAATGCTAGAACTA
>JAOXYJ010255584.1:0-10046 GCA_028566555.1 Lithophaga nigra | reverse complement strand
TTGAGATGTTTCAAGTAATTATATCAGCTTAATTTTTACCTCAGATTTATCCAGTATTCGAGTTGTAGAAGTAGTTCTATCTTTTTAATGGGACTGTCGATTTACCTCCAATTAACTAAGTATTCAAGTTGTAGGAAGTAATTCTATCTTCTTGATGGGACTGTTGATTTAACCTCGAGTTAAACAAGTATTCATGTTATTTGAAGTGATTCTATCTTCTTATGAGACTGTTGATTTTACCTGAACCAATCATTCGAGTTGTTTGAAGTAATTATATCTTCTTGATTGGTCTCTCGATTTACCTTCAATGAACCAAGTATTGAAGTTGTATGAAGTACATGTAATTCTATCTTTTTGATGGGACTGTCGATTTTACCTCGAATTTACCATGTATTCAAGTTGTTCAAAGTAATTCTATCTTCTTGATAGGACTATCGAATTTATCTCGAATTAACCCAGTAATTCACTACTCAAATTGTACGAAATAATTCTATCTTCTTGATAGGAGTGTCTATTTTACCTGAAACTAACCAAGTATACGAGTTGTATGAAGTATTTTTCATTGTTTTAACGGGGCTGTCGATTTACCTCGAATTAACCGAGTATTCAAGTTGTACGAAGTAATTCTATGTTTTTGATGGGACTATCGATTTTACCTCGAATTAACCCAGTATTCAAGTTGTACGAAGTAATTCTATTTCCTTGATGGGACTGTCGATTTTATTTCAAACAGACGGAGTATTCAAGATGTATGAAGTAATTTTATCTTTTTAATGGGACTATCGATTGCACCTCGAATTAACCCAGTATTCAAGTTGTACGAAGTCATTCTATTTCCTTGATGGGGCTGTCGATTTTACCTCAAATTGACGGAGTATTCAAGTCGTAATTCTATCTGCTTGATGGGAGTGTCGATTTTACCTCGAATTAACACAGTACTCAAGTTATACAAAGTAATTCTATCTTCTTGATGGGACTGTCGATTTATCCTCGAGTACTCAAGTTGTTTGAAGTAATTTTATCTTCTTATGGGACTGTCGATTTTACCTGGAACTAACCAAGTATTCGAAGTTGTGAGAAGTAATTCTATCTTTTTAACGGCACAGTCGACTTTACCTCGGATTAACCAAGTATTTGAGTTGTACAAAATAATTCTCTCTTCTTGATGTGACTGTCGATTTAACCCAACGTCAACTGAGTATTCAAGTTATTTAAAGAAATTCTATCTTCTTATGGGACTGTCCGTTTTACCTGGAACTAACCAAGTATTCGTAATGTTTGAAGTGATTCTATCTTCTTGACGAGACTGTCTATTTACCTCGAATTACCTAGGCTTTCAAGTTGTACGGAGTAATTTTATCTTCTTGATGGGACTGTCGATTTAACCTCGGATTAACCGAGTATTCAAGTTGTTTGAAGTAATTCCATTTTTAATGGACTGTCGATTTTACCTCGAATTAACCAAGTATTTAAGTTGTACGAATTAATTCTATCTTTTCACGGAACTTTCTATTTTTACTCGAATTAACCAAGTGTTCGAGTTGTTTGAAGGCATTCTATCTTCTTGATGAGACTGTCGATTTACCTTGAATTAACCAAGTGTTCAAGATGTACGAGGTAATTCTATCTTCTTGATGGGACTGTCGATTTTACCTCGAATTAACCGTGTATTCAAGTTGTTTGAAGTAATTCTATCTGCTGGATGGGACTGTCGATTTTACTCGAATTAACCCAGTATTCGAGTTGTATGAAGTAATTCTATCTGCTTTATGGTACTGTCGAATTTACCTCGAATTAATCAAGTATTCAGGTTGTACGAAGTAATTCTATCTGTTGATGAGACTCTCAGTTTTACCTCGAATTAACGGAGTGCTCAAATTATATAAAGAAATTCTATCTGTTTGGTGGGACTGTCGATTTTACCTCGTATTAATCGATTATTCGAGTTGTATGAAGTAGTTCTATCTGCTTGATGGGCTTGTCGATTTTACCTCAATTTACCAAGTATTAGAGTGTATGAAGCAGTGGGACTGTCGACTTCACCTCGAATTAACCCGACCGAGTTTTCCTGTTCTATGAAGTAAGTCTATCTATTTGATGCAACTGTCGAATTTACCTCGAAGAAACCGAGTAATCGAGTAAAGTGAAGTAACTTAGCTGCTAATTACCATTAAGTTGTCTTCGAAATATTCGTTCGAGTAAACGAGATTCAATTTGTATTGAATGTTAATAGCAGTTTTCCCTTAACTGAAGATCAAAGGAAACGGAATTTTCAAGATCTAAGCAAAGAATATTTTCAAGATTTGAGAGAATTTTTTTCATTATTTTTTCTGTTTTCCCTTCAAAATAACTGACGTACCTGCATATACAACGCTGAAAATAAAACTCAGTCCGCAAACAAGTGTGAATGTCATCGTGGTCGTTTGAAAGGTAACGTGTCTCTAAACTGCATAGATAACACTAAGGTGAAAATCCTGCTTTCAAGAAACAAGGCCAATGTCTAAAGACAGTCTGAAGATATGAGACAGTGGTATCTGATATTGAAAAATTATTCTGTAATACTATGACTGTATTTGTGTACGTGATCTTTCTCGTATGTTCTGCTGATATTGTTATATGTGATAGATTCATTACTTGGTCACTTTACTCTAGTGACCAAGATCTACGAGATGATTATCTCTTACAGAGAAGTCGCGGTAAAGGCCAAAATGTTCTGTATTTAGACCAACTGAATTCACCTTCCGATATATATAGTGTCTTATCTCTTAACAAGTCATTTTAACGAATAATTACATCTCGTCTGCCCCAATAAGCTTGAAATTAAAGACACAACAGATAAATCTAAGTCTGCATCTTAGTGGGGGCAAGGGGGTCCCTGTTAAAATGGTAACAATAAACTGACTTTGTCAAAAAAAAAACGGTTAACAGTGATTCAGAAAACAATTAACAGTAAATAAATACAGGGTTGTCCAAAAACAGAGAACAGGAAATTGACGTTGCTAATAACAAATAACAGTTATAAAAAAATCAAGTTAACAGAAAAGTAAATTTGTTACAGTAAATTGGCCAATAACAGTTAAAAGCGAATAAAATTTTCAAAATAACAGATAACAAAGAATTAAATTTGCCCAAAACAGCATAACAGGGAAACCCCTTGCCCCCCTCATCTTACTTAGCCTTACACCTTTTACAAACAAAGGATGACGGCTAGAAACAAAACTGTAGACTATGTTTTTCTGATTGTAAACTTTCCTCTTCCGGAGTAGCAACATACCAGCCTTGCCGGCATATGTATTATACATTTTACAGTTGATCAACTCATTGAATCTACATTTTGAGACAATTTTTGTTTAAGTTACATATTTTATGGCTATATGAAAGTACGCATAGCCACTATTTAACCAGCCCAAACAGTAACAAATGAGAAATCTTTGTTGAGAACTGTCCACAGCATTAAATGTAAAACAATGTACCGCATGTTAGCCATTCGATCAATACCAAATAAAATATTGAAGACGAATCCAATGTTATCATTTTTATAAAGGTCGAAAATATTTGGCCTCGGAGTTTCAGAGGAAAAGATTTTTGAAAATTGGCCAATCAGAAACAAGACTTGCGTCTGGTGGCCATGTTAATCAACCAATCAGCACAAAATGAGGACATACTGTACGAGACTTTTCATACATCATTCACTCAAAGCTCAGTTAAAATTGGCTAAGCAGTTTCAGAGAAGACGGTTAAAATGCATTTTCCCATTGAGTTTTATGTAAAACTACATGTATGTTCCACTGTTGCCACCATATAAGACAGCCAATCAATACTAAATGAGGTATGAGAGGACCTCCCAGTCACCATTTCTATAAACTTTAAAAACATTTGACCTTGTAGTTAAGAGGAGACGATTTTAAAAATAGGCCAATCAGAAAAAAGAATTGTCTCTGGCGGCCATGTTAGTTGAGCAATCAGCACGAAATGAGGAAAGTTTGTACAGGACCTTCCATACATCATTCGCGCAAAGTTTGGTTGGAATTAGCCTGGTGGATTCAGAGAAGAAGATTAAAATGTGAAATGTTAACGACGGCGGACGCCAAGTGATGGCAATATCTCACATGGCTTTTAGCCAGGTGAGCTTAAAAGGGCAATGAGACGACACCGTTTGTACAAGGAAGATCAACAATTATTGTTAAAGAACGTCAAAAGTGATGGAACAATTTCCTTGACTATTTTTTACACATGAACGAACGATTTGTAATTTTGAAACTTCGGAAACAAAATACAGTCACAAACTTACGAATCGGGCTGTGTATTTGGTAATGCAACTTGAAACCGAATCCGCCAACAGCATCATCACTTACAAACCGAACAAACATGTCGTTGCCTCTAGTTGTGATACTCTCAGGATATATCATACCACACACCCTCGAAAGCAGTCTTCCTTGTACATTACTGCCTTCATGTACAGCCAAATAATCCGCCTGACAGTTTGTGTTATCTTCCAGGTCAAATTTCTACAAAGAAAAACAAAATAAAACTACGAGTAGACCACTTCGCTCCCCACAAAGTTTGTGAAGAAAAATCTTTTTATATTTCTTTAAGTGTAATACGTTTTCAGACGTTGATGGCTTTCTTAATTACATTAATATCGTCCACAGGAGCAGAACCTTGGCAAAAATCTACATGCAAATCGATGAATTAGTCTGTTATAGTCTATTACATTGGACATATTGCAACCTAGGTCCATTCTAAAACATCTATACTTAAAATCAAGCAGCCAGTTTTATACTGTGGCTGCTTGTCCATTTCATCACAAAGCAAGAACCGTAATTCAGTATGGACCGGGGGCGTTTTTTTCTCTCAGTAAGACTGAAAATTTTATTTATTCAATCTACATACCCAGTTATATAATTATACTACTTACATCAAAGTACAAGGTGATGACTTGTCCTACAGGTGCATGAATGTGCCATCTACAGTTCAGGTTTGGGGCGTATTCGGTGGCGCCATCGTATCGATCAGAGATGATTTTCCCTGAAGTTTTCTGAAGATCCGTTGATTGGGCAGATGTGCAGGCTGCTAAGTGGGCAATAGGGTGGGCTTAACAATAAAAAAAATTACTTTTATTGCTTACGCTTATACTGTCTCTTGTTCAGGTCAATTGTTGTTGGTTTTGTGTTATTACATGTGTATTAAGAGCGATTTCAACGTCAAGAGTAAGTTCAGTGCCCTCCGACAGTGCATGACGGGAATTCATATTGAGCAGGACCTGTAAACCATCCCAGAATGCTTGCATACACTTTCGGTTTTTGCTAGAATTCATTTAGTCCCTTTTCATTTTCTTCACAGATTTTGACCAGAATAATGCTAAAAAAGATAACGATAACCATGTCTTTCATTTTCTCATTATGACTGCAATTAATTTTAACAAAAAACAGGACGTATGCGCTGTCTCAGATTTCATCATGGCAAATACCATGTTTCACGTACATCAACACAAAAAATATACAGTCACCTGGAAAAGGCGATCTGTTAATTATCTGTTAACACGAACGTCCTAAGAAAGCGACTTAAGGGGCTCACAACATAATCGAAAGTCTGACCTGCAAGCAAGTAGAAATAGATGCATTCGGAATTTGTATATTTACAAAGTAATTCTATTGTATCAAGATATTATTTAAAAGAAGAATTGTGCCTTGAAGTTGTACATGTGTACCATACTAAAAAGATCTGGAAACACTTATATTGAAAATTAAATTTATTTCAATGGCGGTGCGGTATATACTATACTTACGAGCCGGAACTGTGTCGTATGATGCAAGAACACCTTTGAAATCGGAAGGTGAATCATCCGAGTAGAACACTACCATAACTACGTTTGATTTCGAGAAAACGTTTCTTGGTTTTTTAGAACCGCAAAGAGTAGCTAAAACGTCATTTCCTGCACTTGGACCGTCATATATTGTCACACCGTCATATTTGCACTCATGAGATAACTCGGTGGCGAAGCTGTTGAAACGAAGCCTGATCACATTCCCGGCAGGTGCGAAAATTCTCCAGACACAGTGTGTGTTATCGGGATATAGACCATCTTGTGCGACCGGAGTTGTAATGGTTCCTGGTCCAGTGTACTGTATCCATTTGTCACATCCTGATTCTCCAGCTGAATGCACAACTTGCGAAGGAACAGTATTTGCTGAATAGAAGCAATAACAGAATATCAGTACAACAGCAAAGTTTTCGATTCATTTGATTGCTAGTTGGAAACGGTCTGCAAAAGTAAATATATTTAACAAAACTCAAAAGAGAAAAAGCAGAAGAAAACGTCTATTGTGACGGGGTTGAAATTGTGGTTGAATCATAGATAGAACATTCATGCTAAAATCAACTAAATGAACTTGCTCATTGACTCTTGAAGACTGAAAGTAGTTATTTGTTCTTGAACAGCCGAGAAATCAAACTGTACGGTTAAAACTCTGAGCCTGCCTGTTTTCGGTTGTATAGAGGAAGCGGTATTCAAGTATTCTACGTTGTTGTTCGCATCTGCCTGTGTCGTAAACTAACCTATCATCCTCAAAGTGAAAATGCTAAAACGACAGAACATTCAAATCGAATATCTCCGAGTTTCCTGGAGACACTGCGGATTCCTTCGTCGATAAATAGACCTCACCGCATTGCTGGAAGAATGAAGTTTTATTGAACTCCGTGGTATCAACGGGGGGTCTGTTCTAATTCTAATACTTACGTTGCACAGCCGCCCAGTTGAGATGAAATCCAGCATAGCTGTTCTCCTCATTCGAAGAAAATTTAACTATGGCGTGATTGCTTCTTATATATACTGGTCCTGGCATTTTCATTCCACAGAATTCATCTGTCAGAAAATGTCAAAAAGAATATTTAATATATGGACAGTTTAGAAGTCCAGTATCAATAAAACACAAATTACTTGGTAAACTGTTAATAAAATATTGGATTGATTCTAAAACCATTGCACCGTTACTACCTACGCGGTATGGTCGATCGGAGTTGTAATCCCGAACGGATCAAACCTGTCAGAAAATGTCAAAAAGAATATTTTTTGACTTGTAATATTTGTTGTTGCTGGTTCCATATATAATTTTGCATCCAGTTTTGAACATAATCATAAAAGTGGAATAATTTTGCATCCAAAGTTTTTCCTCCGTAACTGATTATAATTTTATATAGAAGACAATTGAAAATAAAAAGTGTCAATTTCAATCAGCCACAGTAAATAAATTATTCTGTTCGTGTAGTTGCATTTAATATCAATACTTTTCACTGTATGCATGCTAAGGTGTCAAATAAATAGGTCATGTTCCATATATGGTACTGATGTTGACCTGCATGTTTAAGGAGACAGAGCAAGAACTGATCAGCTTGGAGTCGGAATAATGTGTCTACTAGTAGGGTGACATGTAATAATGTGTCCACTAGTCGAGTGACATGTAATAAAGTGTCCGCTGGAGGGGTTACATGTAATAATGTGTCCGCTAGTGCGCTGACATGTAATAATGTGTCCGCTATTGAGCTGACATGTAATTAAGTGTCCGCTAATGGGGGTGATATGTAATAAAGTGTCCGCTAAAGGGTTGAAATGTAATAATGTATCCGCTAGTGAGCTGACTTGTAACAATGTGTCCGCTAGTGAGCTGACTTGTAACAATGTGTCCTCTAGTGGAGGTGACATGTAATAAAGTGTCCGCTGGAGGGTTGACATGTAATAAAGTGTCCGCTAGCGAGCTGACATGTAATGAAGTGTCTGCTAGTGTGGGTGACATGTTGTAAAGTTTCCGCTGGAGGGATGACATGAAATAATGTGTCCGCTGGTGAGCTGACATGTAATTAAGTGCCCGCTAGTGGGTGTGACATGTAGTAAAGTATCCGCTAGAGGGGTGACATCTAATAATGTGTCCGCTAGTACACTGACATGTAACAATGTATTCGCTGGTACGCTGACATGTAATAATGTGTCCGCTAGCAGGGTGAAATGTAATAATGTGACCGCTAGTGGGGTGACATGTAATTGTGTCCGCCAGCGGAGCGACCTGTCTCACTGTGGACTGGTGCTTCAGTGTGAGAACAGTATAAAATATATTTTAACCTCTGCTCTATTTCTCAAGATATGGATCGCAAATAAATTGTTCTCGCCATGGTATGGCTGAAAACTTGCTGACTGTCGTTCAGCAATGTATAATCATCCACTTATTAAAGCCATTGTTGACAAAAAGCATGTATATGTACATGAAATAAAACAGATCTTATAAATTGAATGCAAGTTTCACATTCAGGTAAGAAACATTTAGTTTAGGATGGGCTGAGACTGCCGGGGACTTGAAGAAATTTGAAAAAAAAACATTCAGGATAACGAAAGAAGCTTGCCAAGTTCCCTCCTCACCGCCCAATGTACAGGATAAAGCGAGATGGGTGTCCAGAGAACATTTTCCCTGACATCATTTGATGCAAAAAAATTAAAGCTGTAAATTTTTTCGCCAAAACCGGTCACAAGTATTTCTTCTAACTTCCTTCTAAAATGATTCTTCACTAAACTCAACAGATATATAAACGAAACATAAAATGATGTCAAGTCTGATTTTCTAACAATGTCGGAGTTAGGTCTCAGCTACTACTACACTTCATGACTTCTGGTGTGTAAATTTTCGATTACAGGAAAGCGCTACTTACTTGAAAATTTTCTTACATACCTATAAAATCGTGAGTATTTCCATTGTAAATTGTAAGCCTATCATTTGTACATGCACCATTGCCTTCTTCTATCTCAAACTGTCCAGTAAACGTCAATTTTATGTACTGAAAAGGAAATAAAAACGAATCTGTTACCTCTAATTTTAAAAAGTTATCTCCCCTGTAATTAGATATTCTATAAAGAGTTAATAGTCGAAATTGACATTTTATATTTTTCACAACCAAATGACGGATCATTTGAGCCTGAGCAATGACCACAGGACAGTATATATTAATAAATCTCACTGAAAAAAATTATTTCCCTGCAAAAATATGTATTAGTGGGAAATCGTTACACGTATTAAAAAAAAGATAGTCTGTAAAAATATGCATTAGAGAAATATGTATTAAAACACAACCTGCAAAAATATGCATTAGAGAAATATTTTTACGTGTATTAGAAATCGTATTCTGCAAAAATATGCATTCGAGGAAAATAATTAAAAAGTAGCAGGCTGAACGGGGAGATAGCTCTAGCAAATGGGATATAATCTGTGTTAGATGGAAAGAGGAAATAGAAAAGAAATATAGTGTAACTTGAAAACTTAAATATATTTTCCCGACATTTATGCGATATGTATTAGAAATTGTTAATAAGTCTTTGCATGAAGCGCCAAACCGTTCAATACTATACTGAAAAAGCACAAGCAATTCTCACTTAACATGCTTAAGATACGCGAACTGTATGAAATAATTAATAACCTATATGTAATTTGAAGTGAAAGATTAGAAACATTTAGATTTCTGAATACATTTATACATGAACACAGTGTTACCTGAAACAACTTGACATCAAGCAGTCTGTCCTTTTTTAGGCTTAAGCTGCCTTTGAATATAGTTGATCATGGACGCCCTTTTCATTAAGTTTCTTTACAAAAGTAATTTATTTACTCAGTCCAGAAGTAGGTTAATTCTACGCAAAATAAATCCACATGATTGAGTGTTCTATGTAAAAACTGATCCTGACGACTTGTATAAATTGATATATTACACAACAAATTAGTATCATCCAAGTTCAAAGTGATGTTAGGTCCGTCTAGTCAAGTTATATAGATTTCTGGATATTATTCACGTATTTCATACTGACAAGATGAGAAGAAACTAAAATGTTAGTAATGAGAGTCTTTTTTTTATAAATAAAACAACGCGAACTCGGTGACAAGCAAATTAATGTTTCTAATTTATTGTAGATGGGTTCAAAGTTCAGACTTGCTGCTAATTTCTAAATGCAAGGGACAACTTTTTCCGTAACTACCGATGATTATAATAAAAAAGATACCTAGACATTT
>JAOXYJ010255365.1:0-10046 GCA_028566555.1 Lithophaga nigra | reverse complement strand
AAGGTCAGCCGCTATTTCAGTGTTTAACGGTCACACATATTAATACGGACAAAGTGAGTCTTGTTAGGGGTCACGTGATATCCCAAATCCCTAAAGTTTTCATATACCCTGTAAAAAATTTAAATATCCTATGTCCCTGAAAATATAAAGTTTCCCGTATCCACGCTGCCTTACGTTTGGAAATACTTTTCTTTCGTCGTCAGCGGGGCGACCTGGATTTATGTTTATATAGTCTCGATTAAACTAAAAATGGTTTTTATGGCCTCAAAGCTCTTATTTCGAGGACTGCATGACTCATTTGAAATTTGTTAAGTGAGGCAATAGCCTCACTAGCCTCAATGATTGTTACGGCCTTGCAAATATATCTCTTCATCATAATATTTAAATTGCTTGTTTCATTGCCAACACTCATTAAATATCATCCAAAAACTGCGAACATTTCAGTCTCGAATTATTTGCGCTTTTATCTTAAAACAATAATCTGAATGGCAAGCTAATCCAAGTTATGTGCAACCAACCGAAGAGAATCGTGAATAAAGATTAAAGGCTCTCAAATTTTATTGGTTTCTAACAAACCAGACGAAATTGACAAGTCTGTGTCTGGTATCAACCTAAGTCATAGTCAGCTCAGACTGTGCATCATCATGATGGAAGAAAGAGGATCGGGGGATAAGAAATGGTGAGAATTTTTAAAATCATGGTTAAATTTCTGTTTTAGACTTTTGCTCTACCACGCAGTAAATTTAACACAGTATAAGCGAGATTGTATTTAGCCAAATGTACGTTGCCGTTTTCGGGGTAAATTGAAGACAGATTTTCATGCTATTTTTTCCTCGACTTCTTGTGAATAGAGTAGAAGATATATACAAAAGGGCGGGATGGAAACTTGAGAAACCGAGCTTTCATGATTGTGAGTGGATGCCCTTTACACACATGTATATCCTTCGAATGTCGAAATTCGAACCGCCTGTTACATGTTACACCGAGGTACTCTTTCGAGTTGGTTTGACTGTAGATACATAACTCTTCACTGATTCTATAACATTTTATCTTATAATAACTTCTGAAACTATCTGGGGATAAAATCATGATGGCACATCCGTCGAATACATGTATCACCGAATCACATACTGCACATTTTGCTTTTCCATCTCTGTATTAGAGAGAAGCAATTACAAAAAACACCAGTCACTGTTTATGAACTTAGAAAATAACAAAAGAGCAAAGAAACAACCGTTTATTGCTGCTCTTCGCTGAAAGTTGCTGGAAGGCCTTCAACAATGTAAAGTTCATACCTCACAACGAGTTGGAAAAAGCCCATATTCTTTCCTTGATGTCAATGCTACATATGTGATTCGGGGATAATATTAACAAATTACAGACAATAATGGATGAAGTAATCTATGAAATACTGTCAGTACTTGCTTTTTTACACACATACACTGATACACACATAAAAACACAATTTTTAAATTTGAAGCCCGATGATTGATTGACAGATCTGTTTACTTTTTTATTTATGCCCACCTGCTAAAAGCAAGGGCATGTAGTATTCCGTATGTGCGTCCGTCACAAATTTGGTACAGGTTTAGTCTTAAGCAAGTTCTCCACGAAGGACCAATGTTATCACCCTGAAACTTGGTAGAAACAAATATCATTGCAGACTGCTATATTTGAGACTTAAAAGATGCTTTGACCTCAAAGGCACAGTTCACCGACATAGACTTTCTCGTCTTTACATTTAGGTTTAAACAAGTTTTCTAAGCTAGGTTTAAACAAGTTTTCTAAGCAAGGTACATCGTATCATCCTCAAACTTGATACGCATACTAAGTCTTCAATTTTTGAGAGGAACCCCTTTGTCATACAGACACAGCATTTAAGCAGTAAACAAAAATTACAGAGTAAATTATGATATCTTAAACAACGCATACTACTTTTTTTTGAAAAAAAAACTGCATTGAAATAAATACAGGTACAAATGATCTCAAATTTAAAAGTTGCAAGAATATATACTATTAGAATTTTCGGATGGAGCTCAGAATATGTGGAATCATGGCGATTTTTGCCAACGAGTACAAACAATTCATTAACAGAAATGGTAATCCTCTTAAAGTATCAACTGCAAATCAATGTAAATTTTTTCCAGTTTATTATGCAAAATGTTTGGTAAATGAGTTTATCTTAATAAATTTATTTATTTATATAGTCCAGAATCGGAAACGTCGGCACTAAGTGAGACTATTATCTACGCATATGGTGATGTAAGTATAATTTAAGGTCAAGTTGAGGTAATTGAAGGTGTCCTACAAAATTCAAAATTTTTGCACGTTATTAGATCTTATCGAGATACATTGGAATGTGCAAAAACAATTCGGGTACCCGTACTCGTTTTTGTGATAAATGAGCTTGTAAAATGTCCATTGAAGCCTGCCCTATTTTACACTGCTTATATAGGAAAAATCGACGTCAAGTCAAATAATCTCATATAAAAAATCGTTATGTGTCCTACAGTTTTCTGAAAAACTGATATGTTATAGGAAATTTCATAAGTTTTCCAAAATAAAAATATTTGGGGGGTACCCTTGCTGGATTTTTCTGCAAGAATCTCTGAACACATCATTTAGAACGGAAGACTGTGATTTTTTTTCGGAGGTAACGTCATGACGCTATATAGTATAGCATTTAACTACACGTCATAAAAGGGAAATGAACGTTACACCATAGCAAGAGGACGTTAACGTGGAATGGTAAACGCTATCCACCAGATGGCGGTGAATTCCTTCAACTTGTCTTAAGTAGAATTTTTACATGATTAGCTCCTCTACCGTCATCAGGTGAATAGATACGCCAATTTCACAACTTTTATACTTTAGATGGAGGATGCAAGGTCCGAACGTTGTCCTTTTCACAAAAGTAAGGCCATAGTACATGTTTTCTTCTGTTTTGCGTCGGATAAAAAATGAAAAATATACCAGCCAGCCAGGAGAAAAAAAACACACACACACAAAGACATTGATAAAAAATGAAAGTCTTTTTCCTCAAGCCTTGAGTAAATTCCATTGAGATGCATCAGAGCTAGTGCACATCTACTAAATTTCCTATTTCCTGATTAATAAATGAGGACATTGTTGTAAAATTACTGACATTAGACACAGAGCAAACAAAGTTTACATGTTTACATTAGTTCGGTCTAATGCCAGATGTCCGAAATAAATATTGTATCATACTAAAGAATGATGCCATGTGACACGAAGGGGCTACGTTCATGATGTCTTTTGAACAGAAAAATTTACTTCACATTCAGATTTTATTATACAACTACTAATATGCTGTTTTCGCAGAAAAAAAATTCATGGTAAATGTAATAGTATTTTTAGGACGTGCGATAAGAAATTTTACATTAATATTTCCTTACGTGAGGACATACTGAAGATCGAGAGTTGGAAATGTCGTCTTTCGTAAAATACGATTTTAAAGTTCGGAAAAGACAACAGGATCTGTAGATGAAAGGCCAATGTAGATTTTTTAACAGAACTAAGAGTATACACAAGAATTTTACATATACTAGTACGCATATCTGATGTTTTTAGATGCTGCAATTAAATGGGGGAGACTGATTTTGTTTGACATTGTTACACGTCAAAGGTCACTGTTACTATAAATAGCATTGGTACTTTAAAATATTATTTCTGTATTATTGTTAGTTTTTTTTTGCATATAAAGCTCATCAATCTTCATAAGGAGTTGTTCTAGTCATCCCAGTTCTGGTCCTAAGAGAGGAAATCTATAGACTTCTGAAAGGTTAAGGTCACTGATACTATAAATAACCGAAAAACAGTTTTTTGTACAGTTTGTCCATTGTCAACCACATTTCATCTGGAGATGATTGTTTGTGAAGGGAAGGTCAGTGTTGGCCTATGCCATAAATATTTTTTGCAAAGTCGCAACTCGCTCTTTTGGATTTCTGATCTTTCTTTGATATTTTACGTACAATGTCAACTGTCTGAAGTGGTAACGTCTTTTCTCCGTCCAGGATTTGTAAATAGGTAGATAACCAGTCAACGATCAAAGATCAAGAGTTATCCAGCAGAAGAGAATGTGTTAAAGAATCTTTAAATTAAAAATACTGCTCATGACTGATATTGAAACGGGAAACGTAAAATTTCTCGTCCGTACTCCGGGATTTCCTTATTTTTTTTGGTTCGGAATTTTGAGAAGGCACTCCCAATAAACCTTTTCAAGGTTATTCGGTCATCTTGGATTTGCCCCCAGGCCGAAACGTCATAGTCCAAGTTTACTGTGACGTCAAAGTTACCTAGGACGTTCGTTATGACAATTTTGACGTCACAGTAAACTTTATCTATGACGTTTTGGTCTGGGGTAAAATCGACAAACCTTGAAAAGGTTTATTGAGACCCCTAAACGATTAGCCGTACGGACTTTATTAATACGGGGACCTCGGTGGCCGAGTGGGCTACATTTGTAGGTAGTTGGTCACATCTACTAATTGACCACCGGCTTGTCAACACTGGGGTTGCGAGTTCGAGCTAGGCTCGCGGCGAGGTGTGCTCGACTCCATTCCTGATTGACAAGGATTGCCAACTTTCCTGCTGAAGGTCGGGGTTCTCACCTGGAACTCCGGCTTCCTCCCCAATTAAAACTGGACGCCACGATATACATGTAGCTGAAAATTGCTTAAAGTGGCTTTTAGACAATCAATCAATGTATTAATGCGGGACAATGTGTATTCGTCTTCCATTATTATTGACGATATGGAGATGAATTCATGTCTAACACCAGGGAACGAGTCAAGTTCGAAGATTGCCGTTGGGATTGCACCTTCGTTCATATTTATTCGTCTGTCTTAAACAAGTCCAGTTGAAACGAACATACAGTTTATGTACTTTGGCAACTTTGAGCAGTATAATTAAAATTACAGGTCTTGTTCCGTTTTGGACGATTTGATGTTAGGAACTCGATTATATTCATGTTAACAAATTACGAAAATTATCTCGGCCGAATAATTTATTTTTGATTACGTCTCTATTAATCGAGATTAAAGTTTATGATGACCAGAACCTATTTTGAGATAACGTTAACATTTATTGCCACGTAGTCCGTTTCCTGAGTTTGTCAGTTCTCCTTGGATATCAGAAGTTTCTGCCCATTTTTCTACTTTGTATATGATCCGATTATTCAGACAGTAAACATCTTTTGTTTTATATGGAATCATCTTATATATATGTGTGAAATGTATGCACTGATTCAAATCCTTTGTTTGGAGTTTCACCACCTGACATGAACAAAACAAATCACGCACAATAACAGAAAATCATTGACACAATATTATTTTCATGGTATCTTCTATTGTTGACTATAATTTGTGTGTTCGCGTTAGTTATATGCGATTTACGGTGGAATTTCAAACTGGATACGGACAGTGTGTAGGAACAGTACTGTACCATTCAGTATAAGTTCCTACTGCCTATACTATATTTACCTCATAAAATCAGTGAAAATAGGAAGCACACTAGTAGCCACAGCCATTTTTCACAAAAACAAAAACAAACAAAAAAAATTGCATTGTTATGAAAACACAAGGTTCATGGCAATCGATTTTAAGTAACTCTACCGTTTCCGATATATTTACATCAATTTTTTAGTCCACGTGGTCCGAAGGACCATGTGAGCTATTGCCATCACTTGGCGTTCTCTCGTCGTTGGCTTTTCACATTTCAGTCCTCTCCTCAGAAACCGTTGGACTAAATAGAATCACACTTGGCAAGAACGTGAATTGTGCATTGAAATGTCCTATAAAAATTATGTTCTTCGTTTGGATCAGATATTCAACATGACATCTAGGGCAAAAAATTGTTTTGATTGACTGAAATTTCAAAGATCTTCTTGTCAGAAACTACACAGTCGATGGAATCGTTTTATGGTGTGAATAATTGGCTGGTCCTCTACTAAAATTCTTGGTGCAAATCCGAAATTCGCCATCGGACAAAGTTTTACATTGGACCCTATGGGAAATACATTTGAAGATCTTCTCGGAAGCAAGTATCAAGGTTGAAGCTAAACACATCCATAAATCTTCACTGGTAGGTCCTCTACCAAAACAGTGTTTTTAATGCTGATCGGAATTCAAGGTGGAAGCCGAGCCATGTGGTTGAAAATTGGACCAATGGAAAATGATCTCAAACATCCGTTTCTTTGAAGGGTGAAAGCCAATTAAACCGAAACTGCTCAAGATTGATCACTGTATAGTCTTCCATCAAGTCATTGTTTTTCATGCTGATTGAAATTCCAACAAATGAACATAGTAAACTGTTTAACATTTGACCCTTTTGGAAAAACTTATGGTAAGGAAAACTGAGGGAATTAAACCAGAACTTTTCATATACGAATACGAAATACTTTATTAAATCCAGTCATGGGCCCTTCATAGAGCATATTACAATAAGTTATTGATTATTACAATTCAAATTATTAAACTCATATGACATATATGATTACTGGGTGGTTCTTTAACAAGTTGTATTTTTATGCTATATCGGATATCCAAGAGAGCTGCCTATGACGAATATTGTTAATATTGGATTCTATCGAAATATGATTAAAGGTCTTCTGAAATCTTTCATGATTGGTCACTTAAGGGTTTGGAATTTCACCAAAATGGGAGCATTTTTATGCCATCGCCGACGAAGTTAGTATAACATGGGACTTAAGATATCTTGGTTAGAAACAACTGAGACAGTTAATGAATCACGTAGTTAAAATTGATCGGGGGAGTTGGGAGTATGCTTGAATATCTTTGAATTAAAGCAAAACTTTTCATGGTTGATCGCTGTATTGTCTTTCACTAAATCAATGTTTTTCATGCCGGTCAAAATTCTAAGATAACTGCTATAAACCAACATACTTAAAGAAGAATGAGAAATTTTGATTAGAAACCACTGTTGTTATAATGGGCCTTTGTATAAGCAAGTAAGCGATACAGGTTCAGATGAGCCTCTTGCTCCTTCTTGAAATAGTGTTTGTCCATTTCAGAATGTAGACCTTGATGAATTGCATGATATTTCATCGGCTAGCAAGCCTACGCTTAGTTCAAGTTTAATATTAGACTCTAAAGATGACAAAGTGTCCCCGGAAGGAGAAGTGCAAGTCAAATATGAACATGACATGGAGTTCATCAATATTTCTTCGTCTGATCAAATGTCTTCTACAACACAAGACAGGATAAAACATGAAAAAGACCATGAGCTTATTTGCATTTCTTCCTCAAGTTCATTAGAGTCCGTTGTCGAAACATGTGAAATTCCTCTACCTTTACTCACTAGTAAATACCATAATAACAACAACAATTTACCAATACACAGTACGCCTTGTGTTGGGCTTGAAGCATCAAAATTAATTAGCTTATGTTTTGGGGAGACCGATAAGGTTTGTTCTGAAAAACCAGTAAGTGTAAGGCAGAATGCCGTATTTGTTATCGATTTGGATAAAGTAAATAAAAAATCTCTGTATGCAGATGATAATGGCACATGGGAAACTTCCTGTCCTAGACGATACTATAAAGTGAATTTAGAAAACGGAAAAGTTGGTTCCGTTTTAGTTGGGAACACTGGCGATTTCACACACATGATGAAGCGTCAATATGGGCGACACAAGGCAACGTATGAGGAAAGTGGTTCAGTATTCCAAAGGATTATAACAACTGTCAAGTCAAAAAGTGGTATCGATTGTAGATACGGTGTACTGCAATATCTATTAAAAAACTGTGAAGAAACCGACATCGCCATGGCCCCCCATGGGAACAGTAGTGGTAAAAGAAAATATTTTAAATCAGACCCTATCGTTATTGAAAGAATGAAAGAAATGACTGATATTAAACCAAAAAGAGCTTTCCAGAGCCTACTTAATCAAGCCGACGCGCCAGTGTCTAGTTCTCCTTCGATGGAGCCAAGAAATATGAAACAAATATACAATGTGAACTGGCGCATGAAGAAAAAAAATAATGAAGAACACGAGACTGACTTTGCGCATTTGTTTTCGCAAATAAAAGAAAACCATTTTGTCAGAAATCTTACAATAACAGCAGATTCCATAGAGTACGTTTTAGTTTCAAATCGACAGTTACAAGACGCCGAAACTTTCTGCACAGATGAAGATCATTTTTCAGTTTTGTCAATTGATTCTACTTTTGATGTGGGTGAATTTTATGTCACAAATACATGTTTTACAAATTCAAGAATCGTACATTCAGACGGCAAGTACCGCGGAAAACACCCATTCGCATATGGACCATCATTTATTCATAACAAAATGGATACAAATAGCTACGTAACGTTCCTGGCTTCCCTCGTTAGAATGAATCCAACGTTAAAAAATATCAGAGCAATTGGCACTGATGGGGACGAAGCAATTATGAACGCTTGTTTGATCTGCTTTCCAAATGCCATTAAGTTGATATGCGTTGACCACAAAAAAGAAAACATTGAAAGGAAACTATGCGAATATCATGTTTCTGAAGCAGCCAGGCGACATATAGTTTTTGATATATTCGGACGGAATATTGGTTCATCGTATGAAGAAGGTCTAATCGACTGTACTTGTGTCAGCGAATTTGATAGGAGATGTAAAGATTGTAAAGGAACTTGGGATTATTTGGTGCCCGGCTTCCATTCGTGGTTTATCAGGTATCAGTCAGATTTATTTAAACTTCATTTGATAAATGAGATGTCTAGAAGGGCGAATGTAGATGGACACTACTCAAACAACAGAATAGAACGTATTAATAATAACTTAAAGAACTGGGTAGGACGCGAGAAAAAATTGAACATGCCAACTGTTAATATCAGAATTGAAGAACTAGTTGCGTTACAGAATCAGGAATTTTAACTTGCAATATACGGACAGAGGTCGTACGATTTGGCTGAAAATTTTCAATATTTAAAGAAAGAGAGGCATCAGTGGAATGTTCTTAACACAAGTGAAAGGCAAACATGTCTGGACAACTTCTGGAAGTCAAAGCCAAAGCCAGCGTCGACAGCTTCTGCTATATGCACAGCGTCGACAGCTTCTTGTATATGCACAGCGTCGACAGCTTCTGGTATATGCACAGCGTCGACAGCTTCTGTACATATATTAACAGAAGCTGTCGAAGCTGTCGACGCTAGCGATCGTGGGGTACATTGTTCTGGTTATCATTAGAATACAATTCAAAGTTCAATGTGTTTGGAATAAGTGACGACCATTTTAAGAGTATGTGGGACAAAGCTAATTCATTAAGATTGACACCTGAAGCAATTGTCAAAGCACCTGGCTTTGAGGAATGTTTAGTCATGCATTCTTTGAATATCAATGCAAAGCCACATTTGATCTCAGTCAGCAAAGGTGGTAAAGTAATATGTCACGACTGTACATTATTCCAATCCGTAAAATGTTGTTCTCATGCTTTGGCGGGATCAGATTTCCTCGGTTGCCTTAACAAGTATGTATCAAAATTTCCAACTGTGAAGAGCTCCGGCACCGTTGCTTCAGATATTCTTTTTTCAAATATTCAGGGAGGTCGTAAAAAGGTGTCAAAGCCAAGACGGGGTGGACGAACTCCATTAGAAAAAGAAGCACCAGAACATATTTTAGAAAGGCCTGCAGTTGTGCCTTTAGACACCGACACGGACGTAATAAATATGCTTGAAAATATGCAACAGGAAACCTCACATGAACTTGTTTATTTGTTTCAAACAAAGGCGACTAAATGTTATGGTTGTTCTGAAAAATTTGACAGAGACTCCGAACAAAACCTTTTGGTTATTCGGAGTTTCTGTGAGAGAGAATATACACAGTCGGGCGAGAAAAAGAAAAAATGGCAAAATGCATATTTTCATCTGAAAATGCCTTGTGTCAAAAGGAAGATACAGGACTTCAAAATGACAGATTTGAAACTTTGTAAAGAAGTTGAAAATGTCATGTCGGATAATGTGAAGGAGAAACTGCTATCTCTGGGAATTGCCTTGTCATCAGACAAATAGCCATATTTATA
>JAOXYJ010255254.1:0-10047 GCA_028566555.1 Lithophaga nigra | reverse complement strand
AATATACAATATTAGTGCAGTGTCTTAAAATATAAAGTTTATGTGTAGAAGGCTCAGAAACTTGGAGAAGGCGAGGTTTACCGAGCTTTTGCCCAGTTTCGGGCCGAATATACATAACTTTATATTTTGAGACACTGCACTAATATTGTGTTTATCATTCAGCTAAACGCATGTATTACAAATTAATTTAAATATTTTTGTAATAATATTATCCCTTTGTAGCCTCTGTCAACAACAATTTGGAACACCTGTGCTGAAATGTACAACATGTTAGCATAATAAAGTTAAAGTTTATTTGACACCCTTTATACTGCTAGTAGATCCAATAACTGCAGGATAAAAATAATAAATATAGAAAACAAATATCACATACACCATGGAATGTAAAATAAAATGACGAAGTACTGCCTTATCACCCAAATTCTCATTCTTTTTCTGTCATCCTGGCACTTCTAACAAAACCTAAATGACATGCAACACTAACGCTGTCCTACATTAAACATTTGAAAAAAAACGATAAAAAACAAATAAATAACGAAAACGTAACCTGATCCAGAGACATATAATAGTAGCTGGTTGAAAATGAACTTAAAGACGTATATTATAGCACAAAAATGGAACAGTCATAAACAAACTTCTCTAAAATAGTGTCTTTGACAACTACAAAGTACTGAAATTAAGAACTATTCAAGATTAAGTTTGGTGATTATTGCTTTTAAATATTTTACTCAAAAGTCCCCCAACTAAAACCTGTACTGAAATTTCAGATTCTGAGTGGTTTCTGTTAAGATGCACATGGCTTGTCCACTATAAGCAAGAGCGGGAAGACTTCTGTTTTAACCCCTTCTGTTGATGGAATGAGCATAGTGATATAGGAAGGGAGTTCAAATGCAAGTCTTGCCAAATAAATAAATAAATTAATAATGAAAGTCCTTAAGAATAAGAGATGTCTTCATTACAATTCCTAGTTATTCAGCTGAGGTGTATTGGTTACCGACTGGACTAAATTGCTAATAATATCTACCATTCTCTAGATTATCGGCATATCAACACCATTATTGTGAATTTGAGCCTGATCTTGGGTAAGGTGTGTTCGACTCCCGGGGTTTGACTCCTCGTTAGCTAAAAAGGGTCACCAGTTTTTTTCCTTACTGAAGGTAAGAGGTTCTTATCAGGTATCCGACAAAAACTGGATTGCCGCGATATAACTGAAATACGACTGAAAGTGGAGTAAAAGATCCATTCAGTCAAATTGTCAGTTTAAGTGAAACAATTAAAATGAAAATTCTTAGCATTTTTTGTAACAGTATACAGTAATACAGTAGTAGTAGTGGGATTAAGATTCATGTAAATCTGTCTATCTGTAATATAACTTTCATCAAATACAACCTATAGCCCTGTGTATGGACTTCTTATTGTTAAGTAAGATGATTTATAATACTGGATAGTTCCAAAATAACAGTCCAAAAGGTACTTTCTTCTGATCCTCTAAAGTTCACCTTGATATTTAACCTAATTACCTGAAATTATAAAAATATTTCTCGATCCCCACACCTAGTCAGTCGAGTTATTCTACGTTTAATTGGATAGGTGGTTCTAGTTGGTTAAAAATAGAGACAAAGGAAGAATTCTCGAAGTTTTAGTAAGAGGTTAAAAGAAGAGAAAAAGTGCCCCGTACAGTAAACCATGGGCAGATATATTTACCTTCTTACAAGCAAGAACAATGCTTGCCATGAAAAAATCGAGTACAAATATCATAAAATAAATTAAATACAATGGATAATTAGTTATACATGATACGAACTCCTGTTTGAAATGGGCTAATAAAGGGAAAAGGAACACTGAATAAAAAAAAAGAAGATTCATTAACAGCTTTGAAACCACTCACCTATGGTATTGCAACTATCTTCCGGTTTCTCGACTGTTCCATGCACAATAAATACTTACATTTATTCTTTATTTTTTACATAATTAAGTAACGAAATATACCCCAATAGAAAAGGTTAACACTAATGGAATATTTGATAACTACAACACTGTGTCATGAAATCAGTAAAGAAAAACTAATCTAATGTACTTCGAAAGGGTGCAGATATCTGTTAAGCTAGCATGAACAATAGAATCGAGCAAGTACATTAAATTATAAATTTCTGTCAGTATAGTCTGAATAAGGAAGAGACAACTAAACAGAATATGTTGACTTGTATATGTTGTAATTGAGCATTTGCATGTTTTCTTATCACAACCAAAATTTCTTATTCTAAAAAAGACTAAAATTTAACATGACTTTGCCAAATATATCATAAAATGTTTGTTGTCATATCATATTCTTAATTATTTGTTTATTATTTTTGCTGTAAGTAACATAATCATTGTATATTACAGGAACTTACGATATACAATAACTATGTTTAACCATTCGCTGTTGTATGTATTCCATAGTTGTAAGACTTTTGTAAATTTGTGTAACTTTTGTCCGATTCTATCATTGAAAGTTTAGCAATAAAATAATACATATGTAACAGAGCAGGATAGGAAAAGAAGCAACAGCTTTTAATAAGCTTGGCAACATCTGGAAATCTCAAAAATATCACCGGAGACCAAAATTAAACTCTACAGAAGCAACGTACGAACAGCACCATTATATGGTATCGAAACCTCGAAAACAAACAAAAATGTAGAATCAAAATTGCGGGACTTTGAAGGAAGGTGCCTAAGAAAGATCTCGGGAATACGATGGTCATACGTAAAATACAATAAGGAGGTCATGAGAATGAATAATAACAGATATCTAAAAGTAGGACTAACATGGACGCCACAAGGACAGAGAAGAAGAGTAAAACCAAAAGGAACATGCCGACGAATAGTTGAGGCAAAAATGAAGTCAATGGGAATGACTTGGGGCCGTGCTATCGAAGGCGTCTTAGAACTAAGACGTGTCTCAGTCCTAAGTCTGTTTATCGAACATGCCTCAACTTACGATATGTCTTAAATTTTCTCCTAAGTATAGGACACCAAAGTAGTTGTCTTATGATGGTCCTTAGATGACCATAATTTTACTTTACTGCAGATAGTTTCCGAAACTCTCTTTTTAGCAATATTTACGACAACAGTAGACAGTTGAGATTTGTGTTTTTCAACCTCATCCAAGAGAGTTCTGAAGTTTGGAACATGTAAAGTTCGAATTTCTTTTTTGCTCATATTCATACTTAGTTTTTATACAGTAATACAATTCAAGTTATACTACAACACATTTACACGTATATGAAGAATGCTCGAGATTTTCCTTGAACTTTGTGAATCTCATTTGAAAATTAACAACTGAATGTTCCGTTAGTTAATACTTACAAAGCAATTAGCAATTTTTAAACTGTTCTTGTTATTTAATTTTTTTTAATTTGTTTTGTTTTATTAGGTTTATTCATAAAGCCACAGATGCCTTATTTATTATCATTATTATTATTACATTGTATTGTGTTTTCATCTTGTATATCCATTCTTTATTGTACTGTTATATTTACAAACCACCCACCCACTTAGGACTTCACACAGGACATCCTAGCTAGGATAATCCGAAGACAGCTTTGGTATACAGTCTCGGACATGTCATAAGATAGTCATAATATGATCCCAAAATATGTCCCAAGACATGTCTTGTGACAGATATTAGGACAGTTTCGATAACCTGGCTCCTGGATAACAGCAGAGAGAAAGATCTAAAGCATGGATAAGTGCCGAATAGCTGTGGAAGGCTTACGTGCTGATGTGTGTGAAGAGAATGAAGACAAGAAGACATCAACGCTAGATAATACTGATGGAATCACTTGCAAGCGAAAATGGTTATTACATGTGTATTATTATTATTATTATTGGACACACCCCATTTTAAACATAAACCAATAGTAATTTGTTCTTCTATACTTTGGATGATCCTTTATCAAAGGATTTAAGAGGTATTTTTAATAAAAAAAATAATTTAAACGGTATTTTTATTTGGAAAATAAAGAAATAAACTTGGTCTCTATGATTTTGAATCAGCTAATGCACAAAACGACAGCACGAATTTCATGTTTTCAGATTTATTGCTTTATTAAATGATATTGTGAAATATGTAATCCCATTTCATTTCAAATACTGTTTTATCAACTGTCCTTTTCAAATGTCTGTACTTTTCTCTCATGAATTAAACAAGCAAATTTAATGCAGGAAAGTAAATCTAGTACCTAATAGACCTTGAGATTCATATCAAGACGCATCTATCTTTTCTATCAGAGAAACACGAGCAATAAACTCGATGCTACTCCCTAGAGAAAGATTTCTGACGATGTCCTTTTCATTTCTAGTATAAGTTAAGAGACATTATGAAATGCCTTATTAATTATTAAACGTCAAAAAGGAAACTATTAATTGCCAGCAACGCAATTTTCCAAACACTGGTGATTAATTGCTTAGATTGTAAGTAAACTTCGATGCAATTAGTGGAAAAGATATGAAATTTCACCAGGTATTCTTTATTTCTAGGTTTTAATACAAATTACTTGTTAATAATTCAAACTGAAATTTAGTACTTCAGACATCATGCCAAACAGAGCAAAAACGAATGTAATATTTCATTTATCAAAAGATTTCGCATCAATTCACCACTCCTTTGCATTGTTTTATTGTACTTTTTTATTTTTTAGAATTTGTTTACAGTTTCAAAACTTAGACAGTATTCATGAATAAAATTTCAAAAACTTGATCAACAATCAATAACGTATATACAACGGCATATTGATTGAATCATGGTCCTAAAGAATTTAACTGAAAGAGCAAGATATCAGTCGTCATAAAAATAACAATGAGACCTTTCAATTTGACGGTGATGGTTCCAGTAAATCCAGTACAGTATCATTAAACATCTATGTCATAGAAAAATAGAAAAGATATGCATGTCTTAGCAAGTGAGGGTTGTGAATGACCATTATTAATTCCACAACAGTTTTCTTGTACAGATTTGTTACGTTGGGCTTTAGATGCAATAATTATGTATTTAATCATCGACTTTAATTTGTGTGTGTGTGTTTTTTTTCATATTTACATCTGTTATTCAGACGTTTTTGAAATATCCAGTTGACATTCATGACACAAATAGATTGCACGATAATACATTACATTTAGACTAACTTAAAATAAATGCAAGATCGTGATCAACAACTTTATAATTGCCACATGAGCATTTTAAGCCAACTATTTTAAGTTCCTGTAAGGAGAGATGTATTTTGTACCCATAAGAATACCAACAATTTGTTGGATACTTGGCTATATCATATAGACCACAAAAGTTCGCCATTTCGACAGTTTTGCTAAAATGTAATTCATCTTAAGAGGCAGTGTTGTAGCCTAAATAATTTCATCACCATCTTAAATATTGCAATTTTTTGACGTATCAATGTCTCCAGTGGCATAAAAGAAAAATAGTAAGTTTTTACACTAATAGCTAATGTTTACAAATTCGATTAAGTTTTTTTTCAGACAAAACATCTTAGTTGCGTCAGTTGTGGAATAAAATTATGAAACCTTCTTTGACTGTTGAAGGTACAGAAGTAAGAACTTTAAAAGTTTTATGGAAGGTTTTGTGATGCAAAATGAATTAGATGTAAAAGATCACCTGAGGAGCATTCAAAACCGTAAGGCGATATAACCAGACAAGAAAGGGACATAACCAACACAGATAAGTCAAAAATACTCGCAGAAACACTGCTATACATTTTACATTGATAATGTTAACAAATTTGAATGCTGTAGCGACATATTCAATAATTGATCATTTGAATGTACTTATCGTTCACACAAGGAGGGAAAAATCGCTGGTAAATAAAGGAATGCAACCCTGACCAGCAGACCGCGGTATCTGAGAGATGTAATGATAGTAAATCTTTGACAACAGCAAGAATAGGACTTGATCACTCAGAAACGGTCCCAACCTAAGTCCCTTTTCAAAATGCATAGTTCTTCAGGGTGTTCATCATGCAGTAATTAGTCTAGTGTCATGTAAATTAATAGTTTAATGATACATTTCGTACTCCCATAGATTCGTGGTTCATTATAGATAACTGTGTTAAAAGGAATGATAACATGTCATTCTGTTTTGTCAATGTCACTGGCAACAGAAAAAAAACAAGCAATGTATATTGATGTCTTAGGTTATAATACAAGCATATTTAAAAAAATATAGTCACTTGACTTAATAAAATGGTCAGTATGTGATCTTTATTGTCAAATGAAAGTTTTTCAGTCTAGCTAGTGGAAAGTGGCTATTTAAGATCCTAATTGACTTTATACAAAGTATGTATAGGTAGATGACAGTACCTGAGTTCACAGTTAATTCAAGTCGCTATGAATATTTTTCTAATTGCATATTACGAAAGATGTGTAATATAACGAACAAAATTTATCGTTCTTTTGCTTCGAGATATTCAGTATTCTGTATCAGCCCACTTTCATGATATGAAGTATTGATTACTTTACAAAGTGATCCATCAGTTTTAAACACCTTACTAATATCTCCAAAATAACTAAGAAACTGCTTGCATAAATACAATAACTGCCTAGTAATAAAGCTCAGAAGTTTAAGCCAAATAATTCTGTTCCGTAATCATCGTATAGATCAACTCGAAATCCGTAGTCTTCGTATAGAGCAACTCGATATCCACAATCATCGTATAGATCAACTCAATATACAAACTACAACATTACTAAGACTTATCTTGGGGAGGAAAACTTGAGCAGCGTTCCATGAAATTTTCCAACAAATCGACGACAGAAATAATGGTAACCTTCCTAACCTGTCTAACGTTTGAAGACTACGTGTTAAATTGAACTACTGTAAAGACTTCTTCCTTTGGCAGAGGCTTCTTCATAAAAAATAAACTCAATCTTTTTCTTAGTTCACTTTACTCGGACGAAACTCCAGACTTGAAAAGATTTCAGACAAAAATGAAAATTAAAACGCTCATGTACCACAAGTTATTGACTATTATACATGGTAGTTTAATTGTCTTATTAAAGACACCAGCTTTGAACAATGCTTATTTTAGTTGCAGAACAAATTTCACGATGGATTCTGCGTATTCGTCAGAGATAAGAAGAAAGCTTGAAACTCTGCCAAGCAGAACGATTCAGTTTTAAATTCTGAAAGACGCCATGCAAGAATTCGAAAAATATCACTTGATGGAAAACGACCTTACGGGTACAAACAACACCGAAGTCGACAATATTTTATCATTTTTTGTTATTTTAAGTGACCTATTTTGCCTGTTAGATGGCACCAATTCGCTATTAAAACTGAGATATCAGCTAGATGTTTTTACCTGTATACTATCTTCACGCTTTACCTAATCATTTGTTTTCTTTTCAATGACTGTAATATAATATTAATCCAATCTATCCATCAATCCCTCCTTAAGTCTAATGTTTGTGTATAAAATTACTTGTATCATATTTAATTATTTATTGTTGGACATCTCATATTTTACTGCATAGATTTAATCAGTGACGTCATTAATTCATTAATGTTTAAGTTCCACCTGTTATATTGTCTTTTAATGATAAAAATACAGCTCCTATTAAGTATTCATGAAACACTTCAACAATGTACGGTAACCATTTTAAAATAACGCAATCACTTCAAATGAAATGCAAACGTTGGACTACTATTCATAATCAAATAGCCACTGTCGAAACACCCTCAGATATCAAGAATAAAGAATATTTACAGCTGGCAAATACTTGGAAAACAATCAAACAGAGTACAACGACTGTTATTCCTGTTTTGAGACATTTTTCAAATGGCAGGGTTAATATAGTCTCACGGAATCAAACCTACCTCTGGATGAAAAGCTTCAACTGTAATATTGCCATTACCCAGTAACAAACAAACACCCCCCCCAAAAAAAAAACAAACAGCGATTATCAGCATGCAAAACTATTCCAGATACCTAATCTGTATGATAATCTTTTTTTAGTTGTAATAATTTTTGTATTTTTATCCATATTTCGATATAGACCAAAATTTTAAAATGAATTCATGACACGTTCTCTTATTTCTAACAAGAGTATTTCGAAATCTAATATCGACATTGTTGTAAAACATTCCAAGTAAGAACTCCACTCCATTTACACGGAACCTTCCAGATAGTTTCAGCAGGGAAACCCTATTTAGCCCACGTGGGAGTAGCAGTAGGCAGAGTTCTTCGCAGAGATAAAATTGAGAAGATAGTTCAACTAATACAAGCTACTAACAACCGCAGCGATAGTCGTAATGGTATTTAAAGCCCGAGGGCATTCAGTTGCCAGTATAGGACGCTTAACACTCCCAAACATCATCCGGTAAGAACAACAAGCTCTGACGCAACGAATGTCTTGAGAAATATGTATCATGTACGAGGGTGGTATAATACCTTAAAATATGGAAAATTAATAGTGTTGAAATAAACATAATATTATGGAACGCCGTAGCTGTCTTGTGTGTATATATTTCTTTATATGCTGATACTTTTTTGTTATATGTCGATACTTTTTCATTACATGCTGATACTTCATCATTTTGATACTTTTCCTTTATGATACTTTACCATTATATGATGATACTTCATCTTTATGATACTTTTCCATTATATGATGATACATCATCATATATGTTACTTTTCCCTTATCATCAGTAAAGTCATATCATGTTTTTGCTTACGGGTCAAGAAGTTGACTGACCAAGTAAAAACCCGATTAACCACCTACCTAATTTTTTCAGTAAATATAAGCAGTTTAATGCTTAATTTTATTTTTAGTAGTTTTGAAGACCCCAATATGGCATATTTTTTTTTATTTTCACAGTTATTTAAAATGTATGTTGATTTTGACACCCCGTCCTTAGACCTTTTCACTACCTTCAGCAAAAACCTGGGTATCATTTCTAAAATCTGTGTATTACAGTTACATTTTAAGAAAAATTGAGGAAGTTGCTGTAAAATATAAAGCCTGTTGAGCTTAGCGATATCGAGGAAATCTTGCTTATTTCCCAAAACAGCATGTTTACCTCTTTTTACACATGTATTGTGAAGACAAAGAAAATATTGCCACTCCATTTTTTGTGACAGTCATTTTCATTATTTCAAATATCCAAAAACAAAAAACTTTGTTTTTGCTATCCTGCGTTTTTTTTTAAATCAACTTAAACTTGGGTAAAAATGGCTTTTCTGAAAAAGAATGAAAAATGGCCTATTGGGTCAAATTGAGTCGCAGATTCTCAAAAATGTGTTTCCACTAAAGGTTCTGTGCCTTCAGTATCTTAATAACCAATATGTAAAGAGATTAGTAGTATATAAGAGTAAGCTCTTTTTTAAAGAGTAAATTGCAAATGATATACCAAATAATGTAACATGTGCAAAAATCCCAGTTTCTTGGCTATATTTGTTTATGTTGGTTGTCATGGCAACTCAAAACATATGATTGTGAAATTGATTTTTCTCAATTAGTATTATAGAATGATTTATAGATATATTTCAAAGGAAATCGGAGATAATCGACTTCCTTATTATATACAAATCCTTTGAATCTTACAGAGAATGATTCGTACCTCTTTTCAAATATACAGAATAAAATAATTAACCTAAAATCTACGTACAAAGAATATTTTTCAGTATTTATTCTATTTTTAGTCATTAAAATTATTTTAATTCACTAAGTATTCTTCCCTTTGTAGGAACATCTAAATTTCAAATATTTACAAACAAAGCTAAAGTTCATCCATGAAACTATCTTTTGATACAAGGTCTACTTTATGTATATAACAGTGACCTTGATCCCTTAACCTAATGATCCAAACATACAAATGTAGCACCGCAGTGCTGATCTGCAGCACTGTTGCAATGCATCCAAGCATCTACAAGAATCCACGTATCTTAACAGATCACCATTGCCTCAGTTTGGTTCCTTGTTGAAGAATGAATTATGTAGGGCTACATAATTTCCTTCAAATTTCTTAACTGCATTTAACAACAGATTGTAGAA
>JAOXYJ010255253.1:0-16427 GCA_028566555.1 Lithophaga nigra | reverse complement strand
GAAATTCCAGTTGACAGGAAGGGGTTTCTCGGATTGACATAGGGGGTAAAGTGGGTGTAGTCGGAGTGGTAGGTGGAGTAGTTGTGGGTACAAATCCGTCACCTAAAATTAAAAATAAATTTGTATTACTCGGACTTGCCGAAGTAAAAACTAAATCAGCAGAAAAAAAATGATCATTTGCTTAAGGTCTATTTCTAAACATTCCATCCCAACTAAATTACGGATGTGCATCACATCAATTAATCACTACACGTAATTATCAAAATTTGCGTTAATTAGATGCCTTGAAGATATGCATTACATTATACACTTAAATTGCCCAGAACTATTTTATATATAATTATTTTATTATTTTAAAGAAGTCCGTAAAAATGAGATCAAAACCAAATGATACATGTATGGCTAATAGGTACATTCCATGATAAATGTGCTGACCAAATATGGATAAAACCCAGAACAGATATCTAAACTTAGAACTCTTCACCTCCTAATTCACTACCAATACGTTCCTTGAAATGAATGAAAGGCATCTCAATATTGGAGTTAAGAGCTTGTCACAAGGTAGATCATTATTCTTCCTGCTTGAAGGTTAGTGCAATTTGGAATACATTAAAGTGGCTGGAAGTGATTTTGGGCGATATATAGAATATGCAAGATAATATATAGTATGCTGTTGGATTGATTGAAGTATGCTAAGCAAGGTAGGTAAAAATACAAATTAGAAGAAATGAGAAGCAACCAAAATATATACCATTATACACATGAATATATAATAGGTGATTATTTGCAAAGCTAATATTGTGTTGCGGTTTGTATTGTTGACTTAAATTTCGCAAAAACTTCCTATCAGTTTATCCCCGATACTGACCTTAAAAATGTACATTTTCAAATCTTGGGCCGTCACCTTTAACAAATCTTAAGTGACTTTTTTATCTCGATATAACACCCAAGACAACAGTACTCTAGTCGTCATTTTACCAAAATAAATAATTATACAATAGTTACTTGTGTCTGCAACTCGGGCCACATCAAAATACCAGTCCATATCATGGCCCTTGGGCCGTCCATATATCCGGATACGGCCCTGCACACAAAGAACTATAGTGTTTATTTCATTGAAGGAACAGTTTTTCAAATGCATGTTTGTGTGTTTATGTAAGAATATCTCCTTATTTTAATGGAGAATCAATACAGGTTTTAGTCTGCAGATCTTTCTGTGGACTTGCATAGTTTTTACGATTTGACGCAGTCTCGTCAGTCGCCATTGTCCTGTTGTCGTATGCCAAATATTCCTTGTCGTGAGTGTGTTTTATTTAAGGGACATAACTGTAATTCTTTTATGAGCGGTCCATATCAGTTTCCATACCTGATATTGGCCGACCGGTCCAATATCGGATTTTGATATGGACCGGTAGCGTTTGTTCTCAAAAATAGTGTATATCATGTGATCACTTTTACACCAAAAGAAAATACTGTGAAAAAAATGATATGAAATAAATAAAAACATTTTAAAACATTAAAGAGTAGAAGAAAAAACTTAAATAAATGACTCTCAACCAAGCAAGATATTTCTATTGCATATTGTATGTTATTACGTTATTGAAAGAATTCAATCTCAATATGTTTTCGAAATCACGTTGGAGACAAGGATAAAATCTATGAACTTATTCATGCTGTTTGTTGCAAAATATACACTGTTTTTGTCGAATATCTTTCTTATCGATCGCTATTTTTACAAAAAATACTGATAAACTGTACATTACAGTATATTGTACCCATAGAACTTCATTTTCTGGAGAATTAAAGGCAATTTAAAACACAAAACACATAATTTTTTGTAATACATTCTGTATAATCACTACGATGGTTGACCTTTCAGGAGAAAAATACACTTTAATACAATCAGATAGCTTTGATTCTAAACCTGGACGTTATGAAACTGGATTTCATCCAAAGTTTTGTAATGAAAATGTTCTTATGGTGTCTTCAGAAACTTTTGAATGCTGTTGAAGAGGGTGACATAGAACAAGTGGAGAAATGTCTTTTACAAGGGGCAGAAGTTAACTGTCGAGAGGACGCCTATCCAGTAAGTATGCAGTCTAGTTAAAATCAAAACCATAAAATTAGTAGAGAGATGACTATACAGAACAAATACCATGATAATGCCACAATACTATGCGCGTTTTCCATTTTATCTTGAAAACGATTTCTGATTTCAAATTCTCCAATCTGTATAAATTAGTAGTAATATACATTATCATTATATCAATCGATGGCATTTACATCTTGAGACATAATAATAAAAATTTTTCCTTTGATTGTTTTTTTAGTTATGGCTTTGCCATAAATTGTGATGTTAAGCCAGAACCTCACCGTAAACTGTACCGCTTACCTGATTATAGACGAACCGCTTGTATGAAATTAAATGGCCTAATCGAAGAGCATTAATCACACAAACCTTGTGAAACAATATTAAGTGTTAATTCATGAGCATTTTAAATTCATCTTGGGTGTTTCTAAAATCTTATATTATTGATCCAAGCAGAAACGCTACTGTTGTTCTGTTGGGGGTTACAATGTATCTCCTTAGACAAATAATTACAAGTAAAAAAGTACTATTGTGTCCCTTGGTGGTGGCTATCTTGCAGTTTTCATTTGCATCAAAAGAACAAATTATTAGAATAATTTCTACAACAGAACAATTTCATTGGCCTTGTGATTTCTGACAATAAATTCTTTGAAATCTAGGCCGGTCAGAATTTTGACCATGTTGAACTTCGGATCGGCACCAAATAGACTAACCTACCATGAAATGACCCAATAATTTTCTGCCAACTTTGGTTCCAATTAGCCATATGCGGTGTCGGAGACGAAGATCTAAAGATAACATACTAAAACGCTGACGACGACGGACGCAGAGTGATGGCAATAATGCATATGGTACTTTGGACGAGGTGAGCTAATGAATAAGAAGTCATGAATGAGTTTTATCCCCGTACTTTCAAAAGATTACCTCCATCCGTCCGTCTTAATGTTCCTGTGCAACAAACTCCTTCAGTATTATTGGTTACTTTCTTTGCTTCATATTGTTGCACTTCATCTGTCAACATGGACTAACGTTTTGGAATTCTAAAGAGAGGTTCTGCTCCATTTGCGGGCCAAAAAGGTCGAAATTCATGTATTAAATTTTCCAAACCGGGGCGAGAAATATCACTGGTTCAGGCGGATACGTCAGCGGTATCGTGAGATCTGGCTTTTACGATAAGTCAGGTTGTCACGATATAGCTTAAGTACTTCTGAGATTTTTTGTTTTTATTTTGAGAAATAGACCTTGTTGCCTAAGAAACTCATTTATATCTCATTATATTTCCTTAATTTTTTCTACCACCAATACTTAGATCAAGATCAAATAACTGTTTATTTCAGAAAGTAGTTTTGGGGAAAAAAGCTTTCTTTCAATTAAACAGCATGGATTTGAGAAATGAACCTTGTCGAGGCTCTTGTCTCTTCCTGAAATATTGGTGGTAGATAGATCTCTACTGCCAATGCTCAGATTAAGTTCTAATAACAACCATTTTTGAAACGTGTGATTTTGAGAACAGACCAACCAGATAAAGCTGAAAAGGAAACCCTATGCTCGACATTCCTCAGATGGAGTTTAAAAGTGGGTTTGTAGTCAATTTCTGAGGTAAAAATGGTATTTTTCATTTGTCTTACTAAAATGTCAGAGTATCCAGAGCTCGGAGACCTGCATGACAGGCTACGTTAAAAATGTTTACTGGGTTATATAATGAGAATCTATCAAAGTTATGCTTAGGTCTCGTTAATATTTTGTACGGGTTTCCAACCCTTTTTATTGTCTAGCTGCACAATACTTTGTACCCTTATGCATTAGGACTTTACACACTGTAATCCTTTTATCTTTAGGCACAAGAATAGATAAGCAAGCAATATTTTTCCAGTAAACCATAGATTTACATTAAGTGGACACGTCTTTCAGTAGACGGAGATAACAAGTTCAAAGGTTGAGGCAAAATACAATAAATTAATAAATTAATTAATATTTTCCTCTATAAGACTAAACAAAAGCGATTCCGAAATATTTGAAGTTCATGCTTCTGCTATTGTGGGTTGGAGATTAAGGATGTTTCAAGAAACAGTAAGTAAATGATGCATTGCGCGTAAGAAAACCAGTAGCAGACAGGATATTGTGTCTCGTCGTCTTTTATTGGACAATAAGCTAATGAAACATCGAAAATGGATAACGTCACAGTTCTGACCATTTGTAACGCTATGCGCGGTATTCTAACATTCTTCATGTGTTTGTGTTTTTTTCATAGTTTCAGCCCTAGGTTCTTTTATTTTAACAAAATTGAAGTTTAAGATATGTTCTATTTGTGTGAGAAATTATTTGTCTTTTACTTTCTGATGCACTGTAAAGAGAAAAAGGGGTTTCTTACACTTGTAGAAGATATCCTGGATCCTCAGTATGCTCTCATATAAGATCCCGTTAGTCTTTTCCTACAAAAAACTATTTAAACTATTTAAAATAGTTATATTTTGAAATGACAGAAAAAAAATACAGAAACGATATGGACAGTAATGAGCATTTGAGACAAATGAAAAAAAATACATATTTATAGGGGGTGTTTTACCGTTGAACTATCTATTTGTAGCATTTGCTTGATTTGGAGAAAACTTTGATTTTGATAATCTTTATATATTTATACAGTAGTTGAGTTTCATTTTCACCGAGTTTCATTTCAGGCATTTTAGTCCATTACAGTTTGTTGTCTTTACAGTAAGCTTCAAATGTGATCAATACACAGTACACTCGCATTGTTTACTATCTGTAGTATCACCCTTTGTATGTAATGGATCAGTGGGCACAACTGACTTTTGTGTCAAATTTACCTTTTACTTCACGGACTGTCCTGTCATGACCTAACCTTATAAGCTACGTTCGCTCAGGTATTAGAGCAATAAGAATAACGCCAAATAATTTTAGACGTCCAGAATAACGACACATAAAATATTCAGTGCAGGAAGTGAAACATATAAACGGACCAGTGAGAAATGCAGTCGGTTCATCTCGTCAGAAAAAAACAATATCGCATAAAAGACCCCACATTCACAGCAACAGATAATCCACAGAGAACACAATGTAGACAGACAATACGCATACGGTAAAAAAAAACCCAACAAACACATGAAATATGTACTATCCTGCAAACTGTCACAGATATAGATACTAAGCATATGAGTGACAGACAGATGAATAATGGTTGTAGATACGCGGAAGAAAAACCACGGATTAGTAAATCAGAGAAAGATACGTTATACAGTACAAAATATAAATAGAGAAAAAGACAGCCAGTGCAGAAATACAGACCAAAAAGCAACCATGTCAAACATTCAGGCAGATAAAACAGATTACAGAATAACATACAAATTAAATATTTAAATTAGATGTAAAACATAATCAACCAGTATAGAGCCACAGATAAGTAAACCAAAAAGTGCAAATTTATCTCAATTAATGACGATAGAAATACAAGACAGAACGATTTACATACTATACCTGAATGATAATTTTGAGTAGTAACATAAACAAATAAAAATAAAATGAATAACCCAACTGTTTTTAAGTTCAAGAGGTTTCTTACACCAACAGATTGGTAGTGATATGCAATAAAATTGTACAATTGATCAAAAAATACATGACAGTGGAGTAACGCTGTGTATGCCCGTCGTTATTTAAATAATAATGTTCAAGGGTTTTTTTTGCCTTTTAGTGGAAAAATATTTTTCAGTTTTGCTGGTATTATGAGAACATGAACCTGAAGTGTATCTAAATTGGTTTTTATAATTTGCATGAAGGAACTCATGCTATTGTTTTAATAATAAAAAATTATAATGATATTTATTTCTGACTAAGCTGGTTCAGAAAATATGAAAAAAAGAAAATAATATAACGTTATGATATTCTCTTGGCAATCATCAGCTCGTTATTGATCCAAAGGTTTATAACTTGTTTTTGATATATTGCTATGACATAATAACAATCTGTGATACCAAATTTAGTGCACAATATGCGCTTTTTGACAAACAATGTCTCATCAGTTGTGATCGAGGTCTAAAATATGGAAAACCAAAACAACACCCAAAAAACTGAAGAGCAGAAATATATGCCAAAATGACCAAAAAGTTAAAGCCAAAAACCAGCTAAGGACAGAGCTATGCACGAGCCAGATACTCCTTAGTTTCCAAAATTTAATCAGCAAATAAACTAACAATATGGGGCTCATACTTTTCATCTTTTAGATTTAAAAATCAGATATTATGGGTATATCAATCGTGTTTTTTAATACATGTATAATTTTTATGTGACATTAATAACTGAATTATTGTCCAGGTTGTTATGATCAAAACCAAACAACACTTAATCGTTGTTACCCATCGATTTACTACAATTAATTCAATTTTGTATGGCCGTTTAGTTCAAATCGTTGACTCTTAACCACTAGTCTAAGGCGCTGGTTCAAGTGTTGCATGCCCTGCCGTTTGCGTTTAGGCTCCAGACACCACCTCAAGGTCGATAATTTCATCGGTTCAGCTAGACAGCGGCCATGTTCTCCTTCCCAGGTTTGGTAATTATGCAACAGCTGAAAAAGTGCTGAAAGGAACGATAAAAAGTTCCTCTTATTGCAGTTGCAAAAGCGTTAAATTAATATGATTGTAGTCGCATATTTTAAACAAATCATATTTTTAGGCACTGATCATGTTTGAATGAAATATCCTACCACTGTTTTCAATGTGTACATAATGCATTTATTTACTTTGGAAGTCCGGAACTTCACAATATTGCTAATAAAATATACCTTTATACATGGAAATTGTGAAGATAATAACGTGTTGTTTACAGAAAAGTGTATTTGTAAGATTTTTTTGAAAAATATTTTATTCCTTCAGGGTATGACTCCTCTTCATAAGGCGGTGAAATCGGGACACTTGGATATAGTGGATTGTATTATCATGGCCGAAGGAAATGTAAATATTCAGGATCATGAGGTAATGTAACATTAAGGAAGTTGCTGGTATTATGTTGTAAAGCCTTAAGCGGAGTTAGAAAAAGCCTTTTCTGAACTTTCAATATAAGGCTTATTGCAAAATGTGTTAAGAAAAGGACAGTATCTTTGTTATTTTTCGATATTTGATTTGTTTACTCAAAGTTATTGCATTATATTTTCAGGACCAGACCCCACTGCACTATACTGCCTTGACAGGAGACCCAAAAATGACAGATAAAATAATAAGGGAAGGAGGTGATCCAAATATCAAGGAAAAGCTGGTAATATGAGAGTTTTCATTGTCACACCAGAAGTCATTCTGTTTGTCGCTTTTTTTTTTAAATCACTAAGTAAAATGTTTAGAGAAAAATAATTAGGTGCGATCTACCAATTACCATTATACTGTAAAAGCTTCAACATGTTCAATGCTATGTAGTTCGTTAAGACCCAATATTTCACTTTTCATTTGTTGCCTCATTCTTATTGGCTTTTTTATAACGTGGTCCAATAATGTTGGATTAAGATAATGGTTGCTTACAGGAATGGATTATGACAGTTCGGACTTAAAAGACAGTTTAATGTAAACATGAAAGAAAAAAATTTTGACAGATCGGACATTAAAAAAGGGGGATACTAGGTAGGTTTCTCTTACGTGTTATCTCTTAACCCAGACAGATATGCAATAGTTCTAACCGATAAGGACCCTTACTATACTGTGTTCATTCACAAGCAACAGTAGTTTGATTGCTTGATTAAGGACCCAGACAATAATACAGAAATCCAGCATACACACTGACTTCACTATCAAAGAGAAATCTAGAAAAATCATGCGTCAGTCTTGTCCTTTTTTGACATCTCGATTCATGATGAACACGTTGATCTGCCTTCTCGTTACTAGATACCAAAATTACACAAGTGTCATTACAAGCAACGTTACATTGCTGGGTTGGCTAAGTGTTCCTTAAAGCTCTTTCCAAACTTTTATCTTTGATTTTAGCCACATTTAAACAAGGCCAACTTAAGCAAGAAGTGGCTTTAACCAGATGTGAAATCTTAAAAATAAAAAAATCTATTGTAGTAGTCTCTTTCATTCTGCAATATCACATTCAAAGTTCGATTTATCTACCCTTTACACTAAAGTCCTTCATAATAAACCAAAAAACTCGACTTAAAAATTTATATGAACAACATTTCTTTTAGAAAGACTGTAAAAGTAAAAGTGGATAAAATTGTTTTAGAAAAAACTTAATTTGTCAATTAAAGAACATATCGATCCTAACAGGAAGTACACTGAGAAAGATATTGTTAGGGTGCTAAACTTTCCGATAAGCAATATCTTTGTTGAAATCGGTGGACGTGTTTTCCAGCAATTAATCGGCATCCCAGTGGGCACTCCTGGCCGACTTGTCCTTGTATTCATATAAGATGAGCTTTATTCAGGGATTATCGAAGAAAAAAGAGAAATAGCTAGCCCACTCTTCCAATTTCATGTTCTGTAGATGAGGCTTTATCACTTAACAACAGTCGTTTTAGCAAATTCATGCATCTTATCTAACCCAGTGAATGTACTTCAAATTAAAGAAACCACTGATTGGTCTAACTCTGCGTCCTACTTAGAATTATACCTTTTTATTGACAACGGAGGACAGTCAGAAACAAAAAGTGTACGACAAAAAAAGATGTCTACGATTTTCCTATTGTAAACGTTCTATTTTCTGAGTATCAACATAACAGAGTCGCCTTCGTATTCAGTCTATTTCACAGTTGATCCCTATCACGGATGATTATGGACATGCTCCCTGTATCGCAGTCGTTATCCAGTCTTCCTACCTATTTTGCGAATTGTTAGAGGCTTATCCGCATGTATAGCAGGACATGTATATCCTTCCGGAGCAACTGTTGTAAGTTCCGTTTTTATTGTTTTTATGATATGTCTATGTTTGCTTCCTCGGGTTTTTATTGATTGCAGTTTTGACTTTGCTGTTTGTGCTTGATTTTTTGTTGATAAATGTCGTGTCTTGTCTGTTGAACATATGATTAAGTAACTTCGGCAATATTCTAATTCTATTTTTGACAAATATCTGTCTGAATCCGAGTTCAAATATGAAACTATAACCAAAACCGGAGCTGATTTTATCATTTATTACAGATCGCTGTTCGTGTCCAATGTCGAACACGAGCCTGTAACCCCGAAAGATTATTTCGTCATTTATGACAGATTGCTGTCTGAATTACGGTTCAGATATGAGACTGTAGCTAAAAATAGAGCTTTTTCATCATTTAAAATAAACTGTTGTCCCAATCCAGGTCCAAAAAAAGATTGACTGTAATCAAACATGGCGCGTATTTCATTAGTTATTGCAGCCCACTGTCTTTATCTATGTTTTGATACGAAAGTGTAATAAAGAGTGGAGCTTATTTCATCATGTACAATTGATGTCTGAATACAATTTCATGATTTAGGGTAGACCACTGTCTGTGTCCATGATCAATATGACATTGCAACAAAGAATGGGGCTTGCATTAGAATTTATGACGAACATCTGTCTGTATTTGAAATCAAAGATAAAACTAAAAACCAAAAATGGACCTTATTTCTTCAATTATAATAGACCACTGTCTGTCCTTTTTCAATAATGAGACTTTGACCCAAACATAAAGCTTATTTCGTCATTTACAATAGACTGTATCCAGATTCAAATATGAGACCGTAATCAAGCATGGAGCTTATTTTTTTCATTTCAGATAGATTGCGGCCTGAAACGAATTTTAAATATGATATAATAACCAAGAATAGAGTTTATTTTATTTAAAATAGAAAATAGGTGCCATAGAAAATATTAAAGACAAAATTTTTATAGCCCGGACATACAAGACAGAACAATGCAAATATGTTCAAACATTATTACAATGCAGTGCAAACATGACAAAAAATGGCGATGACAGATGAGACATTACAAGACAGAAAGAAACCCAACAATAAAGTAAACATGATTCGATTTTTGTTTTGTTTTGAAGATAAGAATTTGTCTGTTATGTAACTAAGAAATGATAGTTTTCAAACACTGTTGTATATATTTATTGCATTAGGGTCGAACTCCACTACATAAGGCGGCCGCAGGAGGACGTCTACACGTAATAAACTACATAATAGAGGGTAAAGGTGATCCAAATATCCAGGATAATTTGGTAATTTATGGAGTAACTTTTCTTGTTTATTAATAATGAATCACAGAATGTATGACTTTATGACAAGAAATATTATGATAGGACCATTCAAGGCAGTCAAAAATGACAAAATGTAATAATAGTAATAACAATTTTGAAATGCATTGATCAACGCATTGTTTCTGCTTTTTATACCACGTAATAACATTACACAGATGTTAATTATTAAAATAATTTACACAAGATAGACTACAGTGCATGAAGTTGTTTGTAGTTTAGATTCTTGTGGTTTGTACAATGCAAATTCGTGAGAAAAGGAAAAACTGTTTACTTCGGGTTTTTACATATTCTGTTATATCAGAAACTGTTGTTTTGAAATGATGTTTTATATGTAATGTTTTAGGGTAGGACGCCACTTCACTGGGCAGCGGATGGTGGCTTCCTAGACAGTACACAATCTATAATCAATGCCGGAGGAAATCCAGCTATCATGGATGCTCAGGTAGTTTGATCATTTTTTCACATCTGAAACGGGTGCATAAATATCGTTGGTTCTTCAGCAGGTCACTCTGATTTCGTCTATTAGCAAATTGCCTGGATATTGAAATCAATAAATAAATTTTCTCTACCTGTCATATCGACAAAATTATAATTTCAACCCAATATGATGCACTTCCCGTAAATTGTACGTCACTCCGCCGTAAATCTCAATTACACAACAGTAATCGTCCTTTTTTGCGTAGACCTATTCTTGATTAAAAGCACTCTTGTTGTATAATTATCTATTCCCTCTCTTTTCTCGTTCCATCCGGTAATAGAGGTCCATTTATTGTGTAAAAATATCGAAAAAATAAATCATTAAGATTCCTCTCTTATTTGCGAAAAAAATTAATTTAGTTCATCAGATGCAAATTTCAACAAATTTTGGCTCATCAGTGGTGCTCAAAATCAATACATAATCAGACTAAGAGTATTAGAAACCAAAAGCACATAACAGTGAAGCTAAATCCATGTACGGAGAGCTTTGCATGAGAGATCTACCTTAGTTTCAGTATAGTTTACAAAATTCTACTCACCAGAAATAAAAAAAAAACTATTAAAGTGTCATCGGGGCCAGCACCAAATTATTGGCTACTGGGTTGGTACTACTGACTCTGCCAATGTTTTAAGACCTTGGATAGTAGAATCTGTTGAATGTAAGTTGATTTTTAATGTCGTACTTCTCTTCGTTTTCATTCCCAACAACTTGAACAGACCTCGACGAATTTCTTCTTGTCTTTCCGACTCAGGTCCGTGCAATAATTCTTGTATAAGTACCTCGGATTATTATCTTCATGTCTGAAAAGGATCGTGGTGATAAAATTTTCGCAGATTATTTGACTGATTTTAAGTAATTTCATGTCGTCGAAAAGCATTCGATGTTTTAATGACCTTGGAATTTATAATCTTCGTAAGTGTTCTGTTGGCCTAGCATTATCAAACATCATCAGGTTCTTGCAATCGAGATCTGTATCTTGAGGATGCCGCATGTCTCCAGCGTTTTCGTCAAACGACGCCGGTATCTCAATGGGCATTTTCAGGTGTACTTGGTCCAGGAGGTCAGGAGGCATCATTCTGTCCGGACAGTATCTCCAGTTCTTCATTTGACTTTTTTTTATACATTCACCTTTCTAGGATTCGAAAGATATTTTGATGAGATAAACAACTAGTGCGGTATGACCGCAACCCAATTGTTGTTTTATTTCCAGTTCTGTACTAGAGAATTTATTCATCCCATCCGTCTTTTATCCGCATGAATAAGGAAAAGGAAATAAACACGTAATGCTCAAACGTAAAAAAGTGACAGGAGCATAAAACGCACGTGCATTCTATTTAGAAAGATACATGTGATGTTTTCGGAACGAACAAAAATCCATTCTTACGCGAGGTTGCAAAAAATCGTATATACGGGATCTGACAGCGATTCAATCAGTGACTGACCGGTCGAGACGCACTTGTCAGACAATTTTACCGATTTTATTGCGCTTCTCGATAGTCGTCGGCATTAACGATATAGATGCGTTGCAACCAACACTTGGACATTCTGTAGATATTCAGTCTTCATGTTTGTTTTGATCGGAGCTTCATCTAGCTATCATTTGATTGATTGATTGATTGTTGTTTGTTTAACGTCCAGCAGCAAATATTTCATACATAATAGAACGAGAACAAGTCCACAATATATCAATTTGTAGGATCTGAAAAGTGGGTCGACCTTGAGAAGGGCGGGAAATTTTGATTGCCACTGGAAAAGAAGGACAGGATGGGTAGGAGCGAAAAATTTAGCCTTGTAACCGGTCACCTACGGACGAAGCAAAGTGAGATTCAGGTTCTGGTTACAAAAGCGACAAGAAAACAACAAAAACTAAAAGCAACAACAATATAGACGGAAATCCGACCGATCTGTTACAGAAACGTCTAAGATACATATTCAAAAAGAGCTGAGCGACCGTGGTGAGTGGACATCCGATCGTTTTTAGAGACAACGGGGTCACAAGTGCGTCCTGGTGGTAAATGACATGTTCGGATGGATGATCCCAACTAACGGACAAGACAAGTCAGACAGTCAGGATGCAATCCGTTCCATTTCCGATTCCTGCAAGAAAACGTCCGAGAAGCTGTGGCCTGCAAAGCTAAAGGAATTTTACGATTTTGAAATCGAAAAATAGATAAAATTCCAACTTCAAAGAGAAAACTCAGATCTTGTTGATATGACCCAAAACCAGAGCAGACCTGTCAAGATGACGCCAATTGGTACCAGAATGGAGGAAAAAAGCAAAGTTTACTTTAGTTTGTAAAGTTCATGATTGGTGATGGAATGGGAATTACTAAATGTAGCGTAGGAGAAGAGTTGTTAAATGGAGGGAAAAATATTCGTGATCATGCATATCTTAAACACACATTTCCAGACCTAACTGGGAGAAGAAATCGCGGATTCCTTCTACGCACAGGAAATGCAACAAAATAACAATAATAATGATAATAAAATAAAAACGAAAAGATCATGAGACAAAATACATACAAATAGTAGAAAACAAGTGTTTGTGCAATACAGGAAACTTCCTTTTACGAATGGGCAAATATCGGCAATAGATTACCGAAGAAACAAGTTCAAAAAGGCGGATTCCGTAGACAAGGAAAAATTAAAACGACAGAAACGGAAATACTACGAAAATGACAAGAAGACAATATAAAACTGAAGAAAAAGAACGTGAACAAGACGATGCAAAAACCAAAGCACTTACAATATGACCCCCACAAAAACCGGGGGTGACATGAGGTGCTCTAGAAGGGTAAACATGTCCTGCTTCGTCGACGGCATCCGTCACATTGTAAGTGATAATGTCCGGGAAAATGTCAATTCCGTGGAGTGTCAAATCCAGTAAGACTAGAAATCTAAATAAAGATGTCAAGCCTCATTTGTGAGACCGAAACATCAAATCATGATGTCGGCCGTACAATTTCTGTAGTGATAATATTTTTGGTAGAATCAATGTGGTTCTTGACGAAGTAAGCTTTTTTACGTACAACTAAGTACAGATGGGGTAGACATAACCTGAACAAAAGTTAATTTAATCCTAACCAAATGACCGCTCTACATAATAGCTTTATAAATTCTGACCAGACCAGCAAGTTAACTTTAACCCTAACAAAGTGGACCTGGATCTAATCTACATTTATTTCTTACAACAAGTTTGCTCTAGGCTAAAGCAGTCTAGAACAAGTCTAAATTAACGGACCAGACCACCGAAGAAGTCTGGTCTAGGCTAGAGCAGTCCTGTCCTGAGAACAGGTTCAGATTAAAGATTAAAGAACTAGACCATGAAGAGACCGGATTTACCCTTAAATTGCAAAGTTATAGATCTTAAATTAAAAAAAAATATGTACATTTTTTGCCTTTCTCGTTGTTTCTGTTGAAAAATTGTGATAGAAAAAGAAGAAATGAATTATATAAATTCCCTGATTTGAAACAATTAAGTTGTCAATTTGTTTCACGAATTTTCCGCACCAATTTACATCTTTGTAATTTGACTGAAATACAATACATCTGTCAACAAATCGCCTCCGGCCTATTATTGAGTTAAAAATGAAACAACATGGGAAGTCAAGCAACATACACAGCATTGAATAAAGCTGTGTTCCTTTGTGCAAAATTCCGTCCGGTCGAAAGTTTAACGAAAGCTGTCGAGAAGCTGACGATCGCCAGCCTATTATAAACTCTCGCTAGGGACGCTTGATTCCCTGGCTGTCGAATCGCTGGAGAAGCTCGACACCTATTGGCTAGCGAAAAGCTAACGAAAGATATTCTTTCGCTAGCGAAAGTTGACCCTTCGATAACCTTACTTGTCTCCTCGCTACCTGCCTACTTGACTCCTCGTCAAAAATATAAATGTTCAATTTTTCGGTATAAACTGTCCAGTTTTAATAATTTTTTTTGTTATTTGAGATACGTTTATCCTGTAAAGTGTTTTAAAAAGCGTTTATTATAAGCTTTCAAAACTAGAATGAATATACATAAGTTAGAAATTTAAAAGAAAACCCCGTTTTTAAACAGGTACTACTTTAGAAGATACAGTTACTTTTGGAATAGTTAACTTTTTGCCAAAGGTTTGTAAATTTTCGATCTTCCAATATTGAAAATGTATGAAATAGTGAACTAAATGGTTGCGAACTCCCTTGAAACTGAATTTCATATAACATATTAGTACGTAACAGTATAAAGGGGTTAAATGCCTTATGTAGGATTACATAAAAATTGATCGCCCCATTTAGGGACCTGAATGGTTGCAAACTCCATTGAGACTGAATTTTATATAACATTGATACATTCCAGTATACAGTGGAAACTTACCTGATGTATGATTACGTAAAGAATGGTGGCCCTATTAATCGATCCGAATGGTTGCGACCTCCCTTGAGACTGAATTTCATATAACATATTGGTATGTTTCAGTATAAAGTAGAAAAATGCCTGATGTATGATTACGTAAAAATTGATGGCCCCATTTAGTAATCCGAATGATTGTGAACCCCTTTGACACTTAACTTCATGTTACATATTGGCATGTTCAAATAAAAACTAACCAAACACCTGATGAATGATTATACCCCCTTGAAACTGAATTTCATATAACATTGATACATTCCAGTATAAAGTAGCAAAATGCTTGATGAATGATTATGTAAAGATTGATTGCCCCATTTAGGGACTGGAATGGTCAAAACTACATTGAGACTGAATTCCATCTAAAATATTGGTATGCAACAGTATAAGGGGGTAAATGCCGTATGTATGATGACATGAAGATTAACTGTCCCATTTAGAGATCCGAATGGTTGCGAACTCCCTTGAGACTGAATTTCATATAACACATTGGAACGTTGCAGTATAAACTTATCAAAATGCCTGATGTATGATTGCATAAAGATTGATTGCCCGTTTAGGGACCCGAATGGTTGCGAAATCATTTGAGACTAAATTTCATATAACATATTGGAACGTTCCAGTATCAAGTAGAAAAATGCCTGATGCATGGTTACGTAAAGATTGATCTCCCCATTTAAGGACCCGAATTGTTGCAAACTCTCTTGAGACTGAATTTCATGTAACATATTGGTACGTAACAATATAAAAGTGCTAAATGCCTTATGTATGATTACGTGCAGATTTTGGAGACTCGAATGCTTGCAAACTCCCTTGAGACTGAATTTCATGGTGGTAATATAAGTAGAAAAATGCCTGACGCATAATTACATAAAGATTGATGGCCCCATTTAGGGACCCAAATATTGCAAACTCCCTTGAGACTGAATATCATATAACATATTGGTACGTTCAAATATAAAGTAGCAAAAGCCTGATGCGTGAATAAATAAACGTATGATTGCACCATTATGCGACTCGAATGGTTACGAACTCCCTTGAGACCTAATTTCATATATTATTGCCGTAGGGACTCTGCAGGATTTTAAAAAAATCTTATAGTATACCTTATGTATATATCACTGTATAGCTTATGGAATGAGAAATTTAAATTTGATATTTTTTTAAATCCATCACGTGATCTGACGGTTTTTTCAATGATTATCTCCCTTTGTCAGTTGGAACTATTTCTGCCATTTTTAGGTATACGTAATGAACTGCCATCT